>JARPMR010000017.1:105000-226503 GCA_029955525.1 Oeneis ivallda | reverse complement strand
ACCGCGTCGACTACGACGTGTTCACGGCCAGCGGCGCCTTCTCGCTCACCTTCCTCGACGGTGAGCGCGTGTAGCAGCGGGCGGGGTGCGCGTGCTGGTGGCGGTGCGGGCGTCGCCGCACAACCGCGTCGACTACGACGTGTTCACGGCCAGCGGCGCCTTCTCGCTCACCTTCCTCGACGGTGAGCGCGTGTAGCAGCGGGCGGGGTGCGCGTGCTGGTGGCGGCGCGGGCGTCGCCGCACAACCGCGTCGACTACGACGTGTTCACGGCCAGCGGCGCCTTCTCGCTCACCTTCCTCGACGGTGATCGCGTGTAGCAGCGGGCGGGGTGCGCGTGCTGGTGGCGGCGCGGGCGTCGCCGCACAACCGCGTCGACTACGACGTGTTCACGGCCAGCGGCGCCTTCTCGCTCACCTTCCTCGACGGTGAGCGCGTGTAGCAGCGGGCGGGGTGCGCGTGCTGGTGGCGGCGGCGCGCGGCGTGGCGGCGCGGGCGTCGCCGCACAACCGCGTCGACTACGACGTGTTCACGGCCAGCGGCGCCTTCTCGCTCACCTTCCTCGACGGTGAGCGCGTGTAGCAGCGGGCGGGGTGCGCGTGCTGGTGGCGGCGCGGGCGTCGCCGCACAACCGCGTCGACTACGACGTGTTCACGGCCAGCGGCGCCTTCTCGCTCACCTTCCTCGACGGTGAGCGCGTGTAGCAGCGGGCGGGGTGCGCGTGCTGGTGGCGGCGCGGGCGTCGCCGCACAACCGCGTCGACTACGACGTGTTCACGGCCAGCGGCGCCTTCTCGCTCACCTTCCTCGACGGTGAGCGCGTGTAGCAGCGGGCGGGGTGCGCGTGCTGGTGGCGGCGCGGGCGTCGCCGCACAACCGCGTCGACTACGACGTGTTCACGGCCAGCGGCGCCTTCTCGCTCACCTTCCTCGACGGTGAGCGCGTGTAGCAGCGGGCGGGGTGCGCGTGCTGGTGGCGGCGCGGGCGTCGCCGCACAACCGCGTCGACTACGACGTGTTCACGGCCAGCGGCGCCTTCTCGCTCACCTTCCTCGACGGTGAGCGCGTGTAGCAGCGGGCGGGGTGCGCGTGCTGGTGGCGGCGCGGGCGTCGCCGCACAACCGCGTCGACTACGACGTGTTCACGGCCAGCGGCGCCTTCTCGCTCACCTTCCTCGACGGTGAGGACGGCAGTAGGAGGTGTTCGAAGGTCCCTCCTCTCTGACATCATAGTCTTCGGTGAACTTAGTTGGCCCACAGATTAATTTCAAGCTTCTAGCTTTGGCTATAACATATTTTCTGTGATGGTGAAAATTCACTTCACTCTCGTGGTGTTGATGACCTATGTATCCAAGTGCTATGCGAGTCGGCGAGGTACCGTTCGCACCAGCTTGCGACTGTTTAACTCGTATCACGTGTGTGTGTGTGTGCAGGCATGAGCAACGTGTACCGCGACGTGCAGAGCGTGGTGGTGCGCGTGCGCGGCGCGGGCGGGCGCGCGGGGGCGGCGCGGCGAGCGCTGCTGCTCAACTGCCACTTCGACACCGTGCCCGACAGCCCCGGTGAGTGCGCAGCAAACAACTGCCGCACGACGTGCTGCCAGTAGTCGTTGTGACCAAACTTGGCCGCAGCAAACAACTGCCGCACGACGTGCTGCCAGTAGTCGTTGTGACCAAACTTGGCCGCAGCAAACAACTGCCGCACCACATGCTGCCAGTAGTCGTTGTGACCAAACTTGGCCGCAGCAAACAACTGCCGCACGACGTGCTGCCAGTAGTCGTTGTGACCAAACTTGGCCGCAGCAAACAACTGCCGCACGACGTGCTGCCAGTAGTCGTTGTGACCAAACTTGGCCGCAGCAAACAACTGCCGCACGACGTGCTGCCAGTAGTCGTTGTGACCAAACTTGGCCGCAGCAAACAACTGCCGCACCACATGCTGCCAGTAGTCGTTGTGACCAAACTTGGCCGCAGCAAACAACTGCCGCACGACGTGCTGCCAGTAGTCGTTGTGACCAAACTTGGCCGCAGCAAACAACTGCCGCACGACGTGCTGCCAGTAGTCGTTGTGACCAAACTTGGCCGCAGCAAACAACTGCCGCACCACATGCTGCCAGTAGTCGTTGTGACCAAACTTGGCCGCAGCAAACAACTGCCGCACGACGTGCTGCCAGTAGTCGTTGTGACCAAACTTGGCCGCAGCAAACAACTGCCGCACGACGTGCTGCCAGTAGTCGTTGTGACCAAACTTGGCCGCAGCAAACAACTGCCGCACGACGTGCTGCCAGTAGTCGTTGTGACCAAACTTGGCCGCAGCAAACAACTGCCGCACGACGTGCTGCCAGTAGTCGTTGTGACCAAACTTGGCCGCAGCAAACAACTGCCGCACGACGTGCTGCCAGTAGTCGTTGTGACCAAACTTGGCCGCAGCAAACAACTGCCGCACGACGTGCTGCCAGTAGTCGTTGTGACCAAACTTGGCCGCAGCAAACAACTGCCGCACGACGTGCTGCCAGTAGTCGTTGTGACCAAACTTGGCCGCAGCAAACAACTGCCGCACCACGTGCTGCCAGTAGTCGTTGTGACCAAACTTGGCCGCAGCAAACAACTGCCGCACCACGTGCTGCCAGTAGTCGTTGTGACCAAACTTGGCCGCAGCAAACAACTGCCGCACCACGTGCTGCCAGTAGTCGTTGTGACCAAACTTGGCCGCAGCAAACAACTGCCGCACGACGTGCTGCCAGTAGTCTTTGTGACCAAACTTGGTCGTAGCAAACAACTGCCGCACGACGTGCTGCCAGTAGTCGTTGTGACCAAACTTGGCCGCAGCAAACAACTGCCGCACGACGTGCTGCCAGTAGTCGTTGTGACCAAACTTGGCCGCAGCAAACAACTGCCGCACGACGTGCTGCCAGTAGTCTATTTTTCTTATCTGTAGATGAGTGGTTTCGATTGAGGTGGGAGGGACGCGCTGAGCACAGCGCGAAGGTCGTTCTTACCGCACTGACTATGAAACAGTGCTGAAAAAGCTTACGTAAGGAAGTCATATATAAGCTCGCGGCTGCACTCATCGGTTATTTCTCCGACCTTTTAAGACAGCTAAATTACGAAATACAACCCGTTGACAGACGGACGAACGGACGGACAGTGGAGGCTTAGTAATAGGGTCCTGTTGGCACCCTTTGGGTACGGAACCCTAAAAAAAGATTAGATAATATACGATCAGCGACCACTTGCGATTATTTGCTTCTGTGACGAAGTTCACGACACGACTGGTATTGGTCGTCGTTCCATGTTACCAAAAATGAACGCTCTCGAATAACACAAATTAACGCCCTCGAATAACAAATTAACGCCCTCGAATGACACAAATTAACGCCCTCGAATAACAAATTAACGCCCTCGAATAACACAAATTAACACCCTCAAATAACACAAATTCGTTCGCGGGGAGTTAGGTTTTTAAAAATCCTGCGAGAACTCTTTGTTTTCCCGGGATAGAAGGTAGCATATTGCACTCCCAATCCTCAACTCAACCCAACGATGCAAAATATCACGTCAATCCGTTGCTTCGTTGCTGCGTGATTGAAAGACAAACCCACAAACAAACACTATCGGATCTAAAACATGAGTAATTCTTCTTAATAATATATATTTAATACATTGTTGCTTGTTTTGCAAAAGTAAAGTTTTTTGTACTATTTTGTGGCAACAAGCTCTCTGTGCAAAAACTAGTTTTTGGCCAAACCGGTTTTACTGACTAAAACCTTTTCTGTTCTGTACAAGTACATATAAATATTTTACCTACAATAATCCTTGTATTCGTTAATAACGTCATTGTAAGGTACTTTAGTGGGAAGGAAATGGCTCGTGCCAAGTGTCCGCTTGCGCTTACTGTAGCTGCAGCGGCAAGGCGTCACATTGAACGCGCACGTACGCGTGTATGTTTAGTGACTGCATTGTAAGGTACTTTAGTGGGAAGGAAATGGCTCGTGCCAAGTGTCCGCTTGCGCTAACTGTAGCTGCAGCGGCAAGGCGTCACATTGAACGCGCACGTACGCGTGTATGTTTAGTGACTGCATTGTAAGGTACTTTAGTGGGAAGGAAATGGCTCGTGCCAAGTGTCCGCTTGCGCTAACTGTAGCTGCAGCGGCAAGGCGTCACATTGAACGCGCACGTACGCGTGTATGTTTAGTGACTGCATTGTAAGGTACTTTAGTGGGAAGGAAATGGCTCGTGCCAAGTGTCCGCTTGCGCTAACTGTAGCTGCAGCGGCAAGGCGTCACATTGAACGCGCACGTACGCGTGTATGTTTAGTGACTGCATTGTAAGGTACTTTAGTGGGAAGGAAATGGCTCGTGCCAAGTGTCCGCTTGCGCTAACTGTAGCTGCAGCGGCAAGGCGTCACA
This sequence comes from Oeneis ivallda, assembly GCA_029955525.1. Classification (NCBI taxonomy): domain Eukaryota; kingdom Metazoa; phylum Arthropoda; class Insecta; order Lepidoptera; family Nymphalidae; genus Oeneis; species Oeneis ivallda. The sequence goes on along the minus strand of JARPMR010000017.1, from coordinate 222,100 downwards.
TTGAACGCGCACGTACGCGTGTATGTTTAGTGACTGCATTGTAAGGTACTTTAGTGGGAAGGAAATGGCTCGTGCCAAGTGTCCGCTTGCGCTAACTGTAGCTGCAGCGGCAAGGCGTCACATTGAACGCGCACGTACGCGTGTATGTTTAGTGACTGCATTGTAAGGTACTTTAGTGGGAAGGAAATGGCTCGTGCCAAGTGTCCGCTTGCGCTAACTGTAGCTGCAGCGGCAAGGCGTCACATTGAACGCGCACGTACGCGTGTATGTTTAGTGACTGCATTGTAAGGTACTTTAGTGGGAAGGAAATGGCTCGTGCCAAGTGTCCGCTTGCGCTAACTGTAGCTGCAGCGGCAAGGCGTCACATTGAACGCGCACGTACGCGTGTATGTTTAGTGACTGCATTGTAAGGTACTTTAGTGGGAAGGAAATGGCTCGTGCCAAGTGTCCGCTTGCGCTAACTGTAGCTGCAGCGGCAAGGCGTCACATTGAACGCGCACGTACGCGTGTATGTTTAGTGACTGCATTGTAAGGTACTTTAGTGGGAAGGAAATGGCTCGTGCCAAGTGTCCGCTTGCGCTAACTGTAGCTGCAGCGGCAAGGCGTCACATTGAACGCGCACGTACGCGTGTATGTTTAGTGACTGCATTGTAAGGTACTTTAGTGGGAAGGAAATGGCTCGTGCCAAGTGTCCGCTTGCGCTAACTGTAGCTGCAGCGGCAAGGCGTCACATTGAACGCGCACGTACGCGTGTATGTTTAGTGACTGCATTGTAAGGTACTTTAGTGGGAAGGAAATGGCTCGTGCCAAGTGTCCGCTTGCGCTAACTGTAGCTGCAGCGGCAAGGCGTCACATTGAACGCGCACGTACGCGTGTATGTTTAGTGACTGCATTGTAAGGTACTTTAGTGGGAAGGAAATGGCTCGTGCCAAGTGTCCGCTTGCGCTAACTGTAGCTGCAGCGGCAAGGCGTCACATTGAACGCGCACGTACGCGTGTATGTTTAGTGACTGCATTGTAAGGTACTTTAGTGGGAAGGAAATGGCTCGTGCCAAGTGTCCGCTTGCGCTAACTGTAGCTGCAGCGGCAAGGCGTCACATTGAACGCGCACGTACGCGTGTATGTTTAGTGACTGCATTGTAAGGTACTTTAGTGGGAAGGAAATGGCTCGTGCCAAGTGTCCGCTTGCGCTAACTGTAGCTGCAGCGGCAAGGCGTCACATTGAACGCGCACGTACGCGTGTATGTTTAGTGACTGCATTGTAAGGTACTTTAGTGGGAAGGAAATGGCTCGTGCCAAGTGTCCGCTTGCGCTAACTGTAGCTGCAGCGGCAAGGCGTCACATTGAACGCGCACGTACGCGTGTATGTTTAGTGACTGCATTGTAAGGTACTTTAGTGGGAAGGAAATGGCTCGTGCCAAGTGTCCGCTTGCGCTAACTGTAGCTGCAGCGGCAAGGCGTCACATTGAACGCGCACGTACGCGTGTATGTTTAGTGACTGCATTGTAAGGTACTTTAGTGGGAAGGAAATGGCTCGTGCCAAGTGTCCGCTTGCGCTAACTGTAGCTGCAGCGGCAAGGCGTCACATTGAACGCGCACGTACGCGTGTATGTTTAGTGACTGCATTGTAAGGTACTTTAGTGGGAAGGAAATGGCTCGTGCCAAGTGTCCGCTTGCGCTAACTGTAGCTGCAGCGGCAAGGCGTCACATTGAACGCGCACGTACGCGTGTATGTTTAGTGACTGCATTGTAAGGTACTTTAGTGGGAAGGAAATGGCTCGTGCCAAGTGTCCGCTTGCGCTAACTGTAGCTGCAGCGGCAAGGCGTCACATTGAACGCGCACGTACGCGTGTATGTTTAGTGACTGCATTGTAAGGTACTTTAGTGGGAAGGAAATGGCTCGTGCCAAGTGTCCGCTTGCGCTAACTGTAGCTGCAGCGGCAAGGCGTCACATTGAACGCGCACGTACGCGTGTATGTTTAGTGACTGCATTGTAAGGTACTTTAGTGGGAAGGAAATGGCTCGTGCCAAGTGTCCGCTTGCGCTAACTGTAGCTGCAGCGGCAAGGCGTCACATTGAACGCGCACGTACGCGTGTATGTTTAGTGACTGCATTGTAAGGTACTTTAGTGGGAAGGAAATGGCTCGTGCCAAGTGTCCGCTTGCGCTAACTGTAGCTGCAGCGGCAAGGCGTCACATTGAACGCGCACGTACGCGTGTATGTTTAGTGACTGCATTGTAAGGTACTTTAGTGGGAAGGAAATGGCTCGTGCCAAGTGTCCGCTTGCGCTAACTGTAGCTGCAGCGGCAAGGCGTCACATTGAACGCGCACGTACGCGTGTATGTTTAGTGACTGCATTGTAAGGTACTTTAGTGGGAAGGAAATGGCTCGTGCCAAGTGTCCGCTTGCGCTAACTGTAGCTGCAGCGGCAAGGCGTCACATTGAACGCGCACGTACGCGTGTATGTTTAGTGACTGCATTGTAAGGTACTTTAGTGGGAAGGAAATGGCTCGTGCCAAGTGTCCGCTTGCGCTAACTGTAGCTGCAGCGGCAAGGCGTCACATTGAACGCGCACGTACGCGTGTATGTTTAGTGACTGCATTGTAAGGTACTTTAGTGGGAAGGAAATGGCTCGTGCCAAGTGTCCGCTTGCGCTAACTGTAGCTGCAGCGGCAAGGCGTCACATTGAACGCGCACGTACGCGTGTATGTTTAGTGACTGCATTGTAAGGTACTTTAGTGGGAAGGAAATGGCTCGTGCCAAGTGTCCGCTTGCGCTAACTGTAGCTGCAGCGGCAAGGCGTCACATTGAACGCGCACGTACGCGTGTATGTTTAGTGACTGCATTGTAAGGTACTTTAGTGGGAAGGAAATGGCTCGTGCCAAGTGTCCGCTTGCGCTAACTGTAGCTGCAGCGGCAAGGCGTCACATTGAACGCGCACGTACGCGTGTATGTTTAGTGACTGCATTGTAAGGTACTTTAGTGGGAAGGAAATGGCTCGTGCCAAGTGTCCGCTTGCGCTAACTGTAGCTGCAGCGGCAAGGCGTCACATTGAACGCGCACGTACGCGTGTATGTTTAGTGACTGCATTGTAAGGTACTTTAGTGGGAAGGAAATGGCTCGTGCCAAGTGTCCGCTTGCGCTAACTGTAGCTGCAGCGGCAAGGCGTCACATTGAACGCGCACGTACGCGTGTATGTTTAGTGACTGCATTGTAAGGTACTTTAGTGGGAAGGAAATGGCTCGTGCCAAGTGTCCGCTTGCGCTAACTGTAGCTGCAGCGGCAAGGCGTCACATTGAACGCGCACGTACGCGTGTATGTTTAGTGACTGCATTGTAAGGTACTTTAGTGGGAAGGAAATGGCTCGTGCCAAGTGTCCGCTTGCGCTAACTGTAGCTGCAGCGGCAAGGCGTCACATTGAACGCGCACGTACGCGTGTATGTTTAGTGACTGCATTGTAAGGTACTTTAGTGGGAAGGAAATGGCTCGTGCCAAGTGTCCGCTTGCGCTAACTGTAGCTGCAGCGGCAAGGCGTCACATTGAACGCGCACGTACGCGTGTATGTTTAGTGACTGCATTGTAAGGTACTTTAGTGGGAAGGAAATGGCTCGTGCCAAGTGTCCGCTTGCGCTAACTGTAGCTGCAGCGGCAAGGCGTCACATTGAACGCGCACGTACGCGTGTATGTTTAGTGACTGCATTGTAAGGTACTTTAGTGGGAAGGAAATGGCTCGTGCCAAGTGTCCGCTTGCGCTAACTGTAGCTGCAGCGGCAAGGCGTCACATTGAACGCGCACGTACGCGTGTATGTTTAGTGACTGCATTGTAAGGTACTTTAGTGGGAAGGAAATGGCTCGTGCCAAGTGTCCGCTTGCGCTAACTGTAGCTGCAGCGGCAAGGCGTCACATTGAACGCGCACGTACGCGTGTATGTTTAGTGACTGCATTGTAAGGTACTTTAGTGGGAAGGAAATGGCTCGTGCCAAGTGTCCGCTTGCGCTAACTGTAGCTGCAGCGGCAAGGCGTCACATTGAACGCGCACGTACGCGTGTATGTTTAGTGACTGCATTGTAAGGTACTTTAGTGGGAAGGAAATGGCTCGTGCCAAGTGTCCGCTTGCGCTAACTGTAGCTGCAGCGGCAAGGCGTCACATTGAACGCGCACGTACGCGTGTATGTTTAGTGACTGCATTGTAAGGTACTTTAGTGGGAAGGAAATGGCTCGTGCCAAGTGTCCGCTTGCGCTAACTGTAGCTGCAGCGGCAAGGCGTCACATTGAACGCGCACGTACGCGTGTATGTTTAGTGACTGCATTGTAAGGTACTTTAGTGGGAAGGAAATGGCTCGTGCCAAGTGTCCGCTTGCGCTAACTGTAGCTGCAGCGGCAAGGCGTCACATTGAACGCGCACGTACGCGTGTATGTTTAGTGACTGCATTGTAAGGTACTTTAGTGGGAAGGAAATGGCTCGTGCCAAGTGTCCGCTTGCGCTAACTGTAGCTGCAGCGGCAAGGCGTCACATTGAACGCGCACGTACGCGTGTATGTTTAGTGACTGCATTGTAAGGTACTTTAGTGGGAAGGAAATGGCTCGTGCCAAGTGTCCGCTTGCGCTAACTGTAGCTGCAGCGGCAAGGCGTCACATTGAACGCGCACGTACGCGTGTATGTTTAGTGACTGCATTGTAAGGTACTTTAGTGGGAAGGAAATGGCTCGTGCCAAGTGTCCGCTTGCGCTAACTGTAGCTGCAGCGGCAAGGCGTCACATTGAACGCGCACGTACGCGTGTATGTTTAGTGACTGCATTGTAAGGTACTTTAGTGGGAAGGAAATGGCTCGTGCCAAGTGTCCGCTTGCGCTAACTGTAGCTGCAGCGGCAAGGCGTCACATTGAACGCGCACGTACGCGTGTATGTTTAGTGACTGCATTGTAAGGTACTTTAGTGGGAAGGAAATGGCTCGTGCCAAGTGTCCGCTTGCGCTAACTGTAGCTGCAGCGGCAAGGCGTCACATTGAACGCGCACGTACGCGTGTATGTTTAGTGACTGCATTGTAAGGTACTTTAGTGGGAAGGAAATGGCTCGTGCCAAGTGTCCGCTTGCGCTAACTGTAGCTGCAGCGGCAAGGCGTCACATTGAACGCGCACGTACGCGTGTATGTTTAGTGACTGCATTGTAAGGTACTTTAGTGGGAAGGAAATGGCTCGTGCCAAGTGTCCGCTTGCGCTAACTGTAGCTGCAGCGGCAAGGCGTCACATTGAACGCGCACGTACGCGTGTATGTTTAGTGACTGCATTGTAAGGTACTTTAGTGGGAAGGAAATGGCTCGTGCCAAGTGTCCGCTTGCGCTAACTGTAGCTGCAGCGGCAAGGCGTCACATTGAACGCGCACGTACGCGTGTATGTTTAGTGACTGCATTGTAAGGTACTTTAGTGGGAAGGAAATGGCTCGTGCCAAGTGTCCGCTTGCGCTAACTGTAGCTGCAGCGGCAAGGCGTCACATTGAACGCGCACGTACGCGTGTATGTTTAGTGACTGCATTGTAAGGTACTTTAGTGGGAAGGAAATGGCTCGTGCCAAGTGTCCGCTTGCGCTAACTGTAGCTGCAGCGGCAAGGCGTCACATTGAACGCGCACGTACGCGTGTATGTTTAGTGACTGCATTGTAAGGTACTTTAGTGGGAAGGAAATGGCTCGTGCCAAGTGTCCGCTTGCGCTAACTGTAGCTGCAGCGGCAAGGCGTCACATTGAACGCGCACGTACGCGTGTATGTTTAGTGACTGCATTGTAAGGTACTTTAGTGGGAAGGAAATGGCTCGTGCCAAGTGTCCGCTTGCGCTAACTGTAGCTGCAGCGGCAAGGCGTCACATTGAACGCGCACGTACGCGTGTATGTTTAGTGACTGCATTGTAAGGTACTTTAGTGGGAAGGAAATGGCTCGTGCCAAGTGTCCGCTTGCGCTAACTGTAGCTGCAGCGGCAAGGCGTCACATTGAACGCGCACGTACGCGTGTATGTTTAGTGACTGCATTGTAAGGTACTTTAGTGGGAAGGAAATGGCTCGTGCCAAGTGTCCGCTTGCGCTAACTGTAGCTGCAGCGGCAAGGCGTCACATTGAACGCGCACGTACGCGTGTATGTTTAGTGACTGCATTGTAAGGTACTTTAGTGGGAAGGAAATGGCTCGTGCCAAGTGTCCGCTTGCGCTAACTGTAGCTGCAGCGGCAAGGCGTCACATTGAACGCGCACGTACGCGTGTATGTTTAGTGACTGCATTGTAAGGTACTTTAGTGGGAAGGAAATGGCTCGTGCCAAGTGTCCGCTTGCGCTAACTGTAGCTGCAGCGGCAAGGCGTCACATTGAACGCGCACGTACGCGTGTATGTTTAGTGACTGCATTGTAAGGTACTTTAGTGGGAAGGAAATGGCTCGTGCCAAGTGTCCGCTTGCGCTAACTGTAGCTGCAGCGGCAAGGCGTCACATTGAACGCGCACGTACGCGTGTATGTTTAGTGACTGCATTGTAAGGTACTTTAGTGGGAAGGAAATGGCTCGTGCCAAGTGTCCGCTTGCGCTAACTGTAGCTGCAGCGGCAAGGCGTCACATTGAACGCGCACGTACGCGTGTATGTTTAGTGACTGCATTGTAAGGTACTTTAGTGGGAAGGAAATGGCTCGTGCCAAGTGTCCGCTTGCGCTAACTGTAGCTGCAGCGGCAAGGCGTCACATTGAACGCGCACGTACGCGTGTATGTTTAGTGACTGCATTGTAAGGTACTTTAGTGGGAAGGAAATGGCTCGTGCCAAGTGTCCGCTTGCGCTAACTGTAGCTGCAGCGGCAAGGCGTCACATTGAACGCGCACGTACGCGTGTATGTTTAGTGACTGCATTGTAAGGTACTTTAGTGGGAAGGAAATGGCTCGTGCCAAGTGTCCGCTTGCGCTAACTGTAGCTGCAGCGGCAAGGCGTCACATTGAACGCGCACGTACGCGTGTATGTTTAGTGACTGCATTGTAAGGTACTTTAGTGGGAAGGAAATGGCTCGTGCCAAGTGTCCGCTTGCGCTAACTGTAGCTGCAGCGGCAAGGCGTCACATTGAACGCGCACGTACGCGTGTATGTTTAGTGACTGCATTGTAAGGTACTTTAGTGGGAAGGAAATGGCTCGTGCCAAGTGTCCGCTTGCGCTAACTGTAGCTGCAGCGGCAAGGCGTCACATTGAACGCGCACGTACGCGTGTATGTTTAGTGACTGCATTGTAAGGTACTTTAGTGGGAAGGAAATGGCTCGTGCCAAGTGTCCGCTTGCGCTAACTGTAGCTGCAGCGGCAAGGCGTCACATTGAACGCGCACGTACGCGTGTATGTTTAGTGACTGCATTGTAAGGTACTTTAGTGGGAAGGAAATGGCTCGTGCCAAGTGTCCGCTTGCGCTAACTGTAGCTGCAGCGGCAAGGCGTCACATTGAACGCGCACGTACGCGTGTATGTTTAGTGACTGCATTGTAAGGTACTTTAGTGGGAAGGAAATGGCTCGTGCCAAGTGTCCGCTTGCGCTAACTGTAGCTGCAGCGGCAAGGCGTCACATTGAACGCGCACGTACGCGTGTATGTTTAGTGACTGCATTGTAAGGTACTTTAGTGGGAAGGAAATGGCTCGTGCCAAGTGTCCGCTTGCGCTAACTGTAGCTGCAGCGGCAAGGCGTCACATTGAACGCGCACGTACGCGTGTATGTTTAGTGACTGCATTGTAAGGTACTTTAGTGGGAAGGAAATGGCTCGTGCCAAGTGTCCGCTTGCGCTAACTGTAGCTGCAGCGGCAAGGCGTCACATTGAACGCGCACGTACGCGTGTATGTTTAGTGACTGCATTGTAAGGTACTTTAGTGGGAAGGAAATGGCTCGTGCCAAGTGTCCGCTTGCGCTAACTGTAGCTGCAGCGGCAAGGCGTCACATTGAACGCGCACGTACGCGTGTATGTTTAGTGACTGCATTGTAAGGTACTTTAGTGGGAAGGAAATGGCTCGTGCCAAGTGTCCGCTTGCGCTAACTGTAGCTGCAGCGGCAAGGCGTCACATTGAACGCGCACGTACGCGTGTATGTTTAGTGACTGCATTGTAAGGTACTTTAGTGGGAAGGAAATGGCTCGTGCCAAGTGTCCGCTTGCGCTAACTGTAGCTGCAGCGGCAAGGCGTCACATTGAACGCGCACGTACGCGTGTATGTTTAGTGACTGCATTGTAAGGTACTTTAGTGGGAAGGAAATGGCTCGTGCCAAGTGTCCGCTTGCGCTAACTGTAGCTGCAGCGGCAAGGCGTCACATTGAACGCGCACGTACGCGTGTATGTTTAGTGACTGCATTGTAAGGTACTTTAGTGGGAAGGAAATGGCTCGTGCCAAGTGTCCGCTTGCGCTAACTGTAGCTGCAGCGGCAAGGCGTCACATTGAACGCGCACGTACGCGTGTATGTTTAGTGACTGCATTGTAAGGTACTTTAGTGGGAAGGAAATGGCTCGTGCCAAGTGTCCGCTTGCGCTAACTGTAGCTGCAGCGGCAAGGCGTCACATTGAACGCGCACGTACGCGTGTATGTTTAGTGACTGCATTGTAAGGTACTTTAGTGGGAAGGAAATGGCTCGTGCCAAGTGTCCGCTTGCGCTAACTGTAGCTGCAGCGGCAAGGCGTCACATTGAACGCGCACGTACGCGTGTATGTTTAGTGACTGCATTGTAAGGTACTTTAGTGGGAAGGAAATGGCTCGTGCCAAGTGTCCGCTTGCGCTAACTGTAGCTGCAGCGGCAAGGCGTCACATTGAACGCGCACGTACGCGTGTATGTTTAGTGACTGCATTGTAAGGTACTTTAGTGGGAAGGAAATGGCTCGTGCCAAGTGTCCGCTTGCGCTAACTGTAGCTGCAGCGGCAAGGCGTCACATTGAACGCGCACGTACGCGTGTATGTTTAGTGACTGCATTGTAAGGTACTTTAGTGGGAAGGAAATGGCTCGTGCCAAGTGTCCGCTTGCGCTAACTGTAGCTGCAGCGGCAAGGCGTCACATTGAACGCGCACGTACGCGTGTATGTTTAGTGACTGCATTGTAAGGTACTTTAGTGGGAAGGAAATGGCTCGTGCCAAGTGTCCGCTTGCGCTAACTGTAGCTGCAGCGGCAAGGCGTCACATTGAACGCGCACGTACGCGTGTATGTTTAGTGACTGCATTGTAAGGTACTTTAGTGGGAAGGAAATGGCTCGTGCCAAGTGTCCGCTTGCGCTAACTGTAGCTGCAGCGGCAAGGCGTCACATTGAACGCGCACGTACGCGTGTATGTTTAGTGACTGCATTGTAAGGTACTTTAGTGGGAAGGAAATGGCTCGTGCCAAGTGTCCGCTTGCGCTAACTGTAGCTGCAGCGGCAAGGCGTCACATTGAACGCGCACGTACGCGTGTATGTTTAGTGACTGCATTGTAAGGTACTTTAGTGGGAAGGAAATGGCTCGTGCCAAGTGTCCGCTTGCGCTAACTGTAGCTGCAGCGGCAAGGCGTCACATTGAACGCGCACGTACGCGTGTATGTTTAGTGACTGCATTGTAAGGTACTTTAGTGGGAAGGAAATGGCTCGTGCCAAGTGTCCGCTTGCGCTAACTGTAGCTGCAGCGGCAAGGCGTCACATTGAACGCGCACGTACGCGTGTATGTTTAGTGACTGCATTGTAAGGTACTTTAGTGGGAAGGAAATGGCTCGTGCCAAGTGTCCGCTTGCGCTAACTGTAGCTGCAGCGGCAAGGCGTCACATTGAACGCGCACGTACGCGTGTATGTTTAGTGACTGCACTTAATAGATTCTATTTTAAATAATATATAATATAATATATTTATATATAGTAAAAATTAGTTATTTATGCAACTGTTGTATAATACCTAATTATCAACAGTTGCATACAAGACTTTATCTACTCCCATGCACTTCTTCAGAAAATGATTTACTACCCTTTGATATTTTCCAATTGATAGAATAGAATAGAAATGTTTTTTATTCAAATAAACTTTTTTACAAGTGCTTTTGAATCGTCGATGAGTCTACCGCTGGTTCGGAATGCCCTTCGATAGGTTACCAGGTTAGGAGGTGATACCCACTCAATTTTTTTTTAAAATGCATATTCGTTTTACTTAGTCGCCGCATTAAATTCGTGCCCTATATTATTATCTACATATCACAGCTGTACCTACCTACTTGTACAAAAACAACGTCGATCCATAGGTCCGTTACTGCGTGATTGATGGAGATATTAGTAGATAAGGATGTATGTGTTGACGCACTGCCGTCGCGCGGTGTGTGTCGGGCCAGTGAAACTTCTGTACGTAGTACTATTATATATTCTGTGGTCGGGCTTAACGGAGTAATTACCGTCGAGAGCGAGCTCGGAGGAGTCAAGGTGGACAATATCAGTGTCGCTACCGACGCGCGCTGCGTGCCTACCGTTCGATGCTCTTCGTACCAGTACGACCCCGTCGTATGCATAACATTGAGAAAAGGAGAGACTCATGTCCGTTTTCACCAACCATACCTAATCATCTCCTAAGCAATAGCCTTTTACGTAGGTAGCCCCTAAATCCCAATGTCATTTTCACTTTTAGGTCTTCCCTAAAAGTTCGTGAAAACGAAAATTTATGGAAAGCGTCACCTAAATTAGCTTTGGTAGACCGTATTTACGGAATGTTGGTGAAAACGGTCATTGACCTCGCTTCTTCTTTTCAATCGCTTCTTGGACTGAGCGCTATGTGGCGCTATCCCACCTGGTGGGTTCCGCTTCCCGGGGTTCTTGTCCACTTTGACTGAGCGCTATCCCACCTGGTGGGTTCCGCTTCCCGGGGTTCTTGTCCACTTTGACTGAGCGCTATCCCACCTGGTGGGTTCCGCTTCCCGGGGTTCTTGTCCACTTTGACTGAGCGCTATCCCACCTGGTGGGTTCCGCTTCCCGGGGTTCTTGTCCACTTTGACTGAGCGCTATCCCACCTGGTGGGTTCCGCTTCCCGGGGTTCTTGTCCACTTTGACTGAGCGCTATCCCACCTGGTGGGTTCCGCTTCCCGGGGTACTTGTCCACTTTGACTGAGCGCTATCCCACCTGGTGGGTTCCGCTTCCCGGGGTTCTTGTCCACTTTGACTGAGCGCTATCCCACCTGGTGGGTTCCGCTTCCCGGGGTTCTTGTCCACTTTGACTGAGCGCTATCCCACCTGGTGGGTTCCGCTTCCCGGGGTTCTTGTCCACTTTGACTGAGCGCTATCCCACCTGGTGGGTTCCGCTTCCCGGGGTTCTTGTCCACTTTGACTGAGCGCTATCCCACCTGGTGGGTTCCGCTTCCCGGGGTTCTTGTCCACTTTGACTGAGCGCTATCCCACCTGGTGGGTTCCGCTTCCCGGGGTTCTTGTCCACTTTGACTGAGCGCTATCCCACCTGGTGGGTTCCGCTTCCCGGGGTACTTGTCCACTTTGACTGAGCGCTATCCCACCTGGTGGGTTCCGCTTCCCGGGGTTCTTGTCCACTTTGACTGAGCGCTATCCCACCTGGTGGGTTCCGCTTCCCGGGGTTCTTGTCCACTTTGACTGAGCGCTATCCCACCTGGTGGGTTCCGCTTCCCGGGGTTCTTGTCCACTTTGACTGAGCGCTATCCCACCTGGTGGGTTCCGCTTCCCGGGGTACTTGTCCACTTTGACTGAGCGCTATCCCACCTGGTGGGTTCCGCTTCCCGGGGTTCTTGTCCACTTTGACTGAGCGCTGTCGCTCAAGTGGGTTCGGCTTCCCGGGGTTCTTGTCCACATTGACTGAGCGCTGTCGCTCAAGTGGGTTCGGCTTCCCGGGGTTCTTGTCCACATTGACTGAGCGCTGTCGCTCAAGTGGGTTCGGCTTCCCGGGGTTCTTGTCCACTTTTACTGAGCGCTGTCCCACTTGTGGTTTCCACTTCCCGGGGTTCTTGTCCACTTTGACTGAGCGCTGTCCCACTTGTGGGTTCCGCTTCCCGGGGTTCTTGTCCACTTTGACTGAGCGCTATCCCACCTGGTGGGTTCCGCTTCCCGGGGTTCTTGTCCACTTTGACTGAGCGCTATCCCACCTGGTGGGTTCCGCTTCCCGGGGTTCTTGTCCACTTTGACTAAGCGCTGTCCCGACTGTGGATTCCGCTTCCCGGGGTTCCTGTCCACATTGACTGAGCGCTGTCGCTCAAGTGGGTTCGGCTTCCCGGGGTTCTTGTCCACTTTGACTGAGCGCTGTCCCACTTGTGGTTTCCACTTCCCGGGGTTCTTGTCCACTTTGACTGAGCGCTGTCCCACTTGTGGGTTCCGCTTCCCGGGGTTCTTGTCCACTTTGACTGAGCGCTGTCCCACTTGTGGGTTCGGCTTCCCGGGGTTCTTGTCCACTTTGACTGAGCGCTGTCCCACTTGTGGGTTCCACTTCCCGGGTTTCTTGTCCACTTTGACTGAGCGCTGTCCCACTTGTGGTTTCCACTTCCCAGGGTTCTTGTCCACTTTGACTGAGCGCTGTCCCACTTGTGGGTTCGGCTTCCCGGGGTTCTTGTCCACTTTGACTGAGCGCTGTCCCACTTGTGGTTTCCACTTCCCAGGGTTCTTGTCCACTTTGACTGAGCGCTGTCCCACTTGTGGGTTCCACTTCCCGGGTTTCTTGTCCACTTTGACTGAGCGCTGTCCCACTTGTGGTTTCCACTTCCCAGGGTTCTTGTCCACTTTGACTGAGCGCTGTCCCACTTGTGGGTTCCACTTCCCGGGTTTCTTGTCCACTTTGACTGAGCGCTGTCCCACTTGTGGGTTCGGCTTCCCGGGGTTCTTGTCCACTTTGACTGAGCGCTGTCCCACTGGTGGGTTCGGCGTCCCGGGGTTCTTATCCACTTTGACTGAGCGCTGTCCCACTTGTGGGTTCGGCTTCCCGGGGTTCTTGTCCACTTTGACTGAGCGCTGTCCCACTTGTGGGATCCGCTTCCCGGGGTTCTTGTCCACTTTGACTGAGCGCTGTCCCACTTGTGGGTTCCGCTTCCCGGGGTTCTTGTCCACTTTGACTGAGCGCTGTCCCACTTGTGGGTTCCGCTTCCCGGGGTTCTTGTCCACTTTGACTGAGCGCTGTCCCACTTGTGGGTTCCGCTTCCCGGGGTTCTTGTCCACTTTGACTGAGCGCTGTCCCACTTGTGGGTTCCGCTTCCCGGGGTTCTTGTCCACTTTGACTGAGCGCTGTCCCACTTGTGGGTTCCGCTTCCCGGGGTTCTTGTCCACTTTGACTGAGCGCTGTCCCACTTGTGGGTTCCGCTTCCCGGGGTTCTTGTCCACTTTGACTGAGCGCTGTCCCACTTGTGGGTTCCGCTTCCCGGGGTTCTTGTCCACTTTGACTGAGCGCTGTCCCACTTGTGGGTTCCGCTTCCCGGGGTTCTTGTCCACTTTGACTGAGCGCTGTCCCACTTGTGGGTTCCGCTTCCCGGGGTTCTTGTCCACTTTGACTGAGCGCTGTCCCACTTGTGGGTTCCGCTTCCCGGGGTTCTTGTCCACTTTGACTGAGCGCTGTCCCTCATGTGGGTTCGGCTTCCCGGGGTTCTTGTCCACTTTGACTGAGCGCTGTCCCACTTGTGGGTTCAGCTTCCCGTGGCCTGTGGCCACTGAACCCTTCTCATACGGGAGGAGACTTATTGTGCCCAGCGATGGGTTGAGATTAATGAAAATGTGTATAATCATTTTTTCCCCTCTATTTTTTTCTTTCCAGTCGAGTTCGTGTTTGTTTTTCCTACTTAAATTATTCTATCTGTGAAAACTTGTTCTTATCTAGGTATTTACTTTTTTCTATTAGCTGTAAGTTTTCCTTGCAAAATAACATAATATGATAGTATATACATATAATAAAACAGAAACAAAACCAATTCTGTACATGAAATAGATTCAAAAAAGGGTTTTTGCTTCTAATAGTGTTCAAGATACAGATATCAAAACAGAAGCCAAATTTTTTTTGTCTGTTTGTCCTTCTTTCACGTAAAAACTACCGCACAGATTTCTACAAAATTTTATACCGTGGTAGCTTATTACTCGGGTCAACATCTAGGCTACTTTTTATCCCGGAAAATCAAGGAGTTCCCGAGGGACTTTAAAAACTAAATCCACGCGGACAAAGTCGCGGGCATCAGCTAGTAACATAATAAAAATTAAATAATGATTTGTGATACGGCGATACGTACAGTAGATCGCCGCACGTGGCTGCGCCGTGACGTCACGGCAATTACCCTCCCCCCCCCCGCCCCCCCCGCCCGCACAGCCCGCTGCAGCTCGCCTTGACCCTCCGTGATGTTGTAGTTCACACTTCACAGCTTACACTCGTTAATTGCCATGTTAGCGTGCTCCAGCTCCCGATGCCGGCTCTGTACGCTGTACCTACACTAATTGCCATCGTTACCGTCTCATTATTTGTAATCATTAACGAGCCCCGCCTTATATCGTCTTTACTAATCGTCTGAGGCTTCTACGCGAGTTATGTACATTGAAAATACTGTAATTGGAATCGGAATAGGTATCTACAAAAATGTCGAGTTTGAAGTTATTCACATGTAGCGGAAAGATAAAACGTTTCGGTCCATGCGTTTTGGTTAATTTACATACTGATGTACAAATACAACCATGAATTCAACTAATATAATATGTGCATGTGTTTGCTTTTGTCCGTGACCTTATAGTGGTAACCACCACTATAAATGCTTAATTCATGTTGAAATCCCTGAGCTCTTCATCAATGAAAGATTGATTATATTTTCACCGTATATTTGTTATTTATAATATTACAGAGCACTGAGAAAACAATATCGCGAAACTAGGTTGCGGATTGTACTTTGTGTGATAGACTGAATCAGTTACTCTTGCATGACAAAAAATCAGGAGATGCGTTCGCTTCAAGGTTCGGAGGTTGACTGGTAAAAATATCACTGTAAATTTAGTAACAAGGAGGCCGACCTTTCTTGATAAAATCTAGAATGTAAATGACCAGCGCGCACATTAAGCACGCATCAGTCTACCACACGATTTCAAATTACGAGCACGTTCTTTATATAAAAATAACATTCATCGGAGTAGAAATTGTTCAGACAGACGAGCGGCCAGCATCAGGAAAACGGCCAGCTACGAAGTAGGTTTTTCCACCACATCGCTCCCCCACGGAGATTGGAAATGTAAGGAAAGAAAAAGAAAAATGTAAGTAAATTCTATACAGCGAAATGTACCCTTCGACCCGACCGGGTCCTAACGACTGGTCTGTCCAAGTGGTCTAATTCAGTAGTGCCTAATATAAAAGCTGGTTTCAGCCTATCCACTGAAACCTTTTCTATTCTATCGTTAAAATCTAAACTAAAATACTTATCACCTCTCTCCAATACTTTAAATGGGCCAACGTAAGGAGGCTCTAATGCCTTACAGAATGGACCTCTACGAACGAAAACAAAATCCGAGGATAGAAGATCCTTCGGAAAATGAAAAATTTTTTTACTATTGTGATTAGAAGCGGGTACTGGAGATAGGGCTCTAAAATATGATCTAAGTCTATCTACAAAAGAAGAATAGTCAACTACACGATCTACTGTAGGGTTAAAAAACTCACCCGGTAATCGTAGGGGCTCACCATACACGAGCTCTGCGCATGATGCCCCGAGGTCTTCCTTCCACGCACTCCTGATGCCCAGGAGTACCCATGGAAGCACCTCGGGCTAGCGTGGCACATGATAGCTGCCTTCAGCTGCCGGTGGAGTCTCTCTACCATCCCATTCGCCTGGGGATGATATGCGGTGGTCGACTGATGCTTGGTGCCAGTCAACTCAAACACCTTCTGAAACAGATGCGAACCAAATTGAGACCCTCGATCAGTTTGAATAGATCTAGCTTGGCCAAAGCGACTCTGCCAACCAGAAATGTAGGTTGATACACAAGTCTCAGCAGTAATGTCTGGCATAGGAAGAACTTCCGGCCAACGTGTGAACCTGTCAATGATAGTTAGACAATACTTCATGCCAGCTGAAATGGGTAACGGGCCTATAATATCCATATGAATATCTGCAAATCTTTCAGAGGGACAGGGAAATTTAGAAAAAGGGGCACTAGTATGACGTACCACCTTAGATGACTGACACGCTTGACACGCGCGCGTCCAAACACGGCAGTCCTTTCTCATAGACGGCCATACAAAACGTTCTGAAATCAATTTATAACTAGCACGAGAACCAGGATGACTTAAATTGTGAAAACTTTCAAAAATACTTTTCCTAAACTGCGGAGTTACGTAAGGACGTGGTTTACCTGTTGAAACGTCGCATGTAATTCTTACTCTGGTACCAGGAATAGTGACACGGGTTAATTCTAACGATGTCGAATCGCCCAGCGTTCTCAATTCTTCATCGGATGCTTGCGACTTCGCCAGCGCCAAGAGTATGTCTTCGGCAGTGACGGCCTCGACACGAGAGAACGTGTCGGCAACAATGTTCTCCGCACCCTTGACATGTTGTATGTCAGTAGTGAACTGCGAAATGAAAACTATTTGATTAAGCTGTACGGGCGGAAGCTTGTCTCGTTTTTGTGTAAAAACGTAAAGAAGAGGTTTGTGATCTGTATAGATTGTTGCGTGCTGAGCTTCTAGAATGTGTCTAAAATGTTGGACACTTTCATAAATCGCTAGGAGCTCACGGTAATAAGCCGGCCAAGTCGATTGCGAAATCGAAATGCGATAGGTTGCCAGCCCTGCTTAATCTCTTGCTGCAGGCATGCACCGACATGAGAGCTCGACGCATCTGTAAATAAGCCTAATCTAGCCGTTGAGACTGGGTGAGCTAAAAGAGTTGCATTAGCTAAGCTATTTTTGCACTCCGAAAAACACTGCTCTAGGTCAGGGGTCCAAGTAAAAGGTTTAGCGCCTTTACCTTGGATCTCTGATAAAGCATCTATTAAAGGAGCTTGGAATCGCGCTATACTGGGGAGAAATTTACGATAAAAATTTATCATACCCAAGAAACGCCTTACACCTTGAACGGTTTTGGGTAGCGGAAAATCCTGCAGACTTTTAATGCGGTCAGCAGGAGGGCAAATCCCCGCAGCGCTTATCTTGTACCCCAGGAAACGAACTTCTGGAACATTAAAATGACATTTTTTCTCGTTAATAACAATGCCGTATTCTTCCAAGCGTTTGAAAAGAATACGTAAATGCTTTGCATGTTGTTCGCTGTCTTTTGAAAAAATTAAAATATCATCAACATATGCGAAACAGAAATCTAAACCGCGGACAACCTCGTCGATGAACCTCTGGAACGTCTGACCTGCGTTTCTCAAACCGAAAGCCATAAAAGGGAACTCATATAACCCGAAAGGTGTCGTCACCGCGGTTTTACATATGTCCTCTTTCGCCACTGGGATCTGGTGATATGCTTTTACAAGATCTATGGTGCTGAATACCGATGAACCAACCAAATTTTGGTTAAAATCACCAATATGCTTTACTGGGTAGCGGTCTGGGATTGTCCTCGCGTTTAATGCGCGATAATCACCGCACGGGCGCCAATCCGATTCACCTTTTGGAGCTAAATGCAAAGGGGAAGACCACGGACTATCAGACGGCCTAGCAAAACCGCAAGCTATCATGTTGTTGAATTCCTTCTTAGCGATGGCTAACTTGAGCGGA
Source organism: Oeneis ivallda (assembly GCA_029955525.1). Lineage (NCBI taxonomy): Eukaryota > Metazoa > Arthropoda > Insecta > Lepidoptera > Nymphalidae > Oeneis > Oeneis ivallda. The sequence goes on along the minus strand of JARPMR010000017.1, from coordinate 204,439 downwards.
CCAAGGCGACGTGGTCGACAGCACACCGGAGGACCATTAGTAGTCCGAATATAATGCACGGTGTTATGTTTAATTTCCTTATCCGGACCAGGCGGACGAGTAAGCGCAGGAAATTCCGATAAAATTTCGTTCCTTGAAGCTATAGTTTTAACGCTCATTTGCTTGTGCGAATGAATCAACGCAACACATGTGAGACCAGTGGAATTATCTATAATTCGACCTGATCTGCAATCCGGCAATAAATTAAAATAGGCGAGAAAATCTGCACCAATAATCGCAGTTGTAACATCGCATATAATAAAATTCCACTTGAAATCGCGCCTCAGCTTAAAATCAAGCGATAATAAAACAGTCCCGAACGTTTTGATGTCGCTGCCGTTAGCGGCGCGCATGCAATAATCCGCTACTTTAGGACGATGACTTAACCACGAAACGGGGAAACACGAAACATCAGACCCTGTATCTATTAAAAAACGTTTTCCAGATTCCCAATCGCCAACGAACAAACGACGGCTGCGCGCGGGATGCGCGCTTGGCACCGCCTTTACATTGTTGCTGTTGTTGTTGTTGGACCGTCGCGAATGAAGTTGTTGAAAACGATCCGGTTGGTTGAAATATTTACATGGCATCACGCATTTAACAGCGCGCGATGCAAACCTATGATGATACCAACATAAATTAAAATTGCGACCATCTCTCGGCCTATGTGAATTCCGCGAATAATTACGCGATCTCTGCTGCGCAAATTCTTCGCTCCTTTTCATGTTCGAGACCTCTTGGCTCAACTCATCGATGCGGGCGAGTATTGCTTCCATCATTTAAATAAAAATTGCTAAAAAATGTAAAAATTTCTGAAAAATAAGCATGAAAATTTTGAAAATATGTACATACTCTCCGTGAGGGATTACGTTGAGGCGATTGCTTTCATATTTAATCCGTATTAATACACGTTGTAAAAATAATCAAAATGAACCTATTAATTTAAAATGATATTTGCCTAAAATTCCTGAAAAAAAAAAAAAATATTATGGTTATTAGTATTTAACAATTTCAATCTTTATTTCCTAATAATATCACATTATAGTCTTTAAAATTTCCATGTTTGCTTCAACAATTCTCATGATTCACGGCGAAAATTTTCAATATAAAATGGCGGAATGAAAATTCTTCTGAAAATTATTTATTGACAGTTGTCCTCTTCAAAATATTTATTTCATTTTGGTATTATTCTTCAAAGTCAATATTTATTCCAAAATGTCCGACTTGAAATGAATTGTCACATTGAATTATTTCCCCGAAGATTATTTTCAATTTGTTTTTTCTAATGTTTAAATTCACATGTCTGCATATAACGAGGACCCCCTCCACGCGCGGGGTCTCTGTTGGGTATGGGACCTCCAACTCCTCAACACACTTTGTAAAAATTTGTAAAAAATTTTCTTCAAACACTTCAATCACTTTAATAAAAATTCATCATACAATGCGGACCCCCTACTCGCGGGGTCACTGTACTGACCTTAAATTGTCCTTGTGCGGGGTCACCAAATTATAGTGGTAAACCACCACTATAAATGCTTAATTCATGTTGAAATCCCTGAGCTCTTCATCAATGAAAGATTGATTATATTTTCACCGTATATTTGTTATCTATAATATAATAAAACTGTAACAGGTCCAATTCTGTACATTGAAGATATTTTGAAAATTTTTGTTTGAGGGCACTCTATAATCGATACTGAAGCCAAAACAATTTTTTTTTAATTTTTTGTCTGTCTGTCTGTCTGTCTGTCTGTCTGTCTGTCTGTATCTTGGCCGCGCATCACGCCGAAACTACTGGACGGATTTAAATGAAACTTGGCATGATTTAAGATCATACTACGAGGTATAATATAGGATACTTTTTATCCCGAAATTCAGCACGGTTCCCTTGGGAGGGGATGAAAGTCAAAAGGTGTATTTAGCTGTAATTCATTAAGGCGTATTCCGATTTCATTCGTTCTTTTTTTGTTAGAAAGGAGGTAATTTAAAGATTGTTTCAACGTCGTCGGTTTAGTAGTTCAGAAATTATAGTCATCACAATCCTCAGTATTAGGTCCAAATAACTTGAACCCCGGAATGCATAGGAAACTTTGAACGTACGGGTCATCTTAAGCTGGCATGTGCACTTTATCGTATAGCGCATCATGGATAGGTCTATTTTGTCTAAGTTAAACTACTCCAAAGGCGTCGGTAGCCAAACGATGATTATACAGTCATAGTAGGTATAGATGTAAATTGTAATACATCATATGGTCGTAATACAGTATTTTCCTATGCAATTTAATACTGATCATACTAATATTATAAATGCGAAAATGTGTTTTTTTGTTGGTTTGTCCTTCAATCACGCCGCAACAGAACCACGGATCGTCGTGATTTTTTGGATGGTTATAGTTGAGGACCTGGAGAGTGACATAGGCTACTTTTATCCCGGAAAATCAAAGTGTTCCTGAGGGATTTTAAAAATTAAATCCACGCGGACGAAGTTGCGGGCATCAGCTAGTTTATAATATTACAGAGCACTGAGAAAACAATATCGCGAAACTAGGTTGCGGATTGTACTTTGTGTGATAGACTGAATCAGTTACTCTTGCATGACAAAAAATCAGGAGATGCGTTCGCTTCAAGGTTCGGAGGTTGACTGGTAAAAATATCACTGTAAATTTAGTAACAAGGAGGCCGACCTTTCTTGATAAAATCTAGAATGTAAATGACCAGCGCGCACATTAAGCACGCATCAGTCTACCACACGATTTCAAATTACGAGCACGTTCTTTATATAAAAATAACATTCATCGGAGTAGAAATTGTTCAGACAGACGAGCGGCCAGCATCAGGAAAACGGCCAGCTACGAAGTAGGTTTTTCCACCACAACCTCTTCGAGTTAGGTTTTTAAAAATCCCTCAACTTCATAAGTATCTACCATAGAAATCTTAATAACAAAGCAAATAGGCACCCATGCAAAAAATCACGTCGATCCGTCGCTCTATTGCAACGTGATCAAAGAACGAACCAAGAACCAGCAAACATGTTACTTCATAGAAGTATTTATGGTTCAATGTAAGGAAAGTAAATAAGTAACATAAGAACAGAGCAAATAAATCGGAAGCACAATACACAAACAATACGAGGACACGAACAATAATAACTAACTCTCCGGTAGTTATTTTGTTCGCGTCCTCATTCATAACATAGTGCCATCATTTGTTTGCGATGGATGATTATTGATTACAAACAAGATGTTTGTTTGCCAACAATCGAAGCAGTGTTTGTGAATAGAAGACGACGTGAGAAAAAGTAATTACTACAAATTCAAATTCAAAATTATTTATTTCACGTAGGCCAACCTATGGCTCTTATGACACGTCATGAATCTACCACGGGTTTGGAAAGCGGATTCTGCTGAGAAGAGCCGGCAAGGAACTCAGCAGTTGCTCTTTTCAAAATAACCTTTTTACAATATTAAACAGCTATTACATTGTAATAAGTTTTTTATACTATCTTTTGGGCAGCCGGATGACATGCCGATTTAACCCATGTAACTTTATTAGAATAGAATAGATAGAATAGAATTCAATTCACGTTAAGACGGGCAGACTGAAAGTAGCCCCATTTTATAATACAAACCATACAAACTATATCACCCAATTCCCCAACCAATCATCAAAAATGCACCAAATTTCTTTTAACCAAAACCAACTTTTAAGTTTTTTGTATTTTTTATGTAAACAAGCTGACATGACAACATCTTGCCTTGGTTTTCCACTTCTCCAATCCCTTCGAGGAGATTGAATAATTTTGTAGGGGACTTCTCCTTTTGCCTATGAATTGCTCGTGATATTGTCTAGTATCATCATCAGCAACCCATCGGCGGCTCACCACTGAGCGCAGGTCTCCTCTCATAGCCCACCACGCTGGCCCAATGCGAATTTGCGGACTTCACAACCCTTCGAGAACATTATGAAGAACTCTCAGATGTGCAGGTTTCCTGATGATGTACACACGTTGAAACATGTGATATTTAATTACTTAAACGCACATAACTCCTAATCCGAAAAGTCAGAGGTGCAATGCCATGGATCGAATCTACGAGACAGTCCTAACCACTAGGCTATCACTGCTTAGCTAGAGTACCAACCAAAAAATGATGTGGCACGATAAGGTGTTACATAAGTGCCTCGTTGGTCTAGTGGCTAGCTTGTTCGACTGCGGATGACGAGGTCTAGGGTTCGATTCCCGGGTCGGGCCGTTAAAAAAAATGTATTGGGGTTTTCTCCCAACGAAATTCTCAGTACTAGCCCGGAGTTAGGAAGTAGGCGGTTAGTCACCCCCGCGCCTCGGAGAGCACGTAAAGCCGTCGGTCCTACGCCTGATCTCTCCGGTCGTGTCGGATTTCCGCCCCATCGGACTATACGAGTGAGGGAATAGAGAGTGCACCTGTGTTTGCGCACACACTTGTGCACTATAATATCTCCCGCGCAGATGGCAGACCTCTAAGGAGGTTGGCCGCCGTGGTGGGATTCGGTCGGGAGGGCATTATTATATTATTATTACATAAGTATCCTCATTCAGGAACGCAAGGTTTCTGACAGCTGCAGCAGCCGCGTGCCGCGAGGCTGTACCGTGTCGTGTGTCGCAGGCGCCAGCGACGACGCGGCGGGCTGCGCGGTGGGGCTGGAGGTGGCGCGCGCGCTGGCGGCCGGCGCGCCGCTGCGGCACGACGTGCTGCTGCTGCTGAACGGCGCCGAGGAGAACATCCTGCAGGCCTCGCACGCCTTCGTCACGCGCCACCCGTGAGACGCGTCCACGCACCTACACAACCACATGCATCCACACGCATAACACCATGGTTTTGTTAACTTTACAATCTCTGTTTATCTTTTATTCTGTTTTTAAATAACTAATCTGTTTTGGCCTTATATGGAATCTAAAATAACCTCGTAATAATATATTGTAAACAGTTTCTGATTACTAATAAATAACAATTTATAAAATAAAATACACACGGCACCTATCACCTACACCCACACACGCTCACACCACCACCGGGTGCACCCGCTGTGTGTTGAACCTGCACAGTGACGTTGGCCGTGTCGGCGAGGGGACGCTAACGCGGCTGTGTGTTGTGGCGCAGGTGGGCCAAGTCGGTGCGCGCCTTCATCAACATGGAGGCGTGCGGCGCGGGCGGCCGCGAGGTGCTGTTCCAGGCCGGCCCGCACGACCCCTGGATCGTGGAGGTAGCGCTACACACTATCAGCCGTTTAACTGGACTATTGCCAGCCGGGGGGGCAACCTGCGTCGCACCGGACTATGAGACCTCGCAGGTTCTGACTGTCACGGGTGCTTCAACAAGCGCCCGCTTGAAATGTGTCTTGTGATGAGTAGCACGTGTCCGTGTGGGCAGGCGGAGGAAGACCTCCACCATGTCCTTTGGGAGTGCGAGCTCTATGGGGATCTCCAGCTCAACTTGCCAGTTGGGGTCGTTTGTCGGGAGGAGGGTCTAGTCTTCTACCAGAACCTCGTCTCCTCGGAGGAAAGCTTGGGCAAGTTACGGGAGTTCGCGCACCACTGGCACAAGAGGCGAAACAGTTGGCTGCGTGATCGTGGACCGGAAAGTGGTGTTCGGACTCGGAGCGCTAGGCACGCGGGCGTCCATGTTTGTGTTGTAATTCAAAATTCAAAATTCAAAATTATTTATTTCATGTAGGCCAACCTGTGGCTCTTATGACACGTCAAGATTCTACCACCGGTTCGGAAAGCGGATTCTGCTGAGAAGAGCCGGCAAGAAACTCAGCAGTTGCTCTTTTCAAAATAATCATTTTACAATATTAATAAGTAGCTATTACATTGTAATAAGTTTTTATACTATCTTGTGGGCAGCTGGATGGCAAGCTGATTTAACCCGTGCATCTTTGTTAGAATAGAATATGACATTTCCACAAAACGTACTACAATTCAATTCATGTCAAAGACGGGCAGACAGAAAGTAGCCCCATTCCACCCATGGCACCCGTTCACGAGCATTACGCATGATCCAGCCATTGCTTCGCTCGACCATATTTGAGGGAACGTAACAACGTAATCGTCTGCGAATTGTCGTTTTATGCCAGCTGGCAAATTGATAGGAGTTTTTGGAGTTTACTCCTTAAGAATCGATTTTAGGCGCCCGGCATGAGAAAAATCCGAGCAGTAAAATCAATTTATCAATGACCTCGTTACGTTTTTCTGTCACGTTTTTCACAACGATGCAAATTTCTACCCTAACGTTGAGTAAATAAGGTTGGTTTTCGTGCGAAAGCGCTTTCGCTTCGGGTAGCCGAGCGCGTAGCGATCGGGTTCCCGAAGCGAAAGTCGGTCGGGGCGCGCTCGGACCCGAGTCGCGCGTAAACTCCAGTCGTGCGTCGGAGGCCGGAGCTGACACACACTTTTTTTTGTTAACTTTACTTACTGTACGTTTAATATAAATAATAATTTTATGTAAATGTACTGAACGGTAAATCCGAAGAAGCAGAATTCATAATTGGGCAGGTTTTCAAAAGTCATCAGCATCACAGTCAAGTCACAGAGAGGGATAACTCCACAATGGGCGCCATTGCCTATAGGGATGGAAAGGGCCTTTTGATCCGTGCAGGAAGTGGCGCCCAACTTGGGGCTCTCGTTTCCCCTATGGGATGCTGCACCCGTTCGTGACGTGTCGCGCAGGTGTACGCGGGCGCCGTGCCGCACCCGTTCGCGTCGTCGGTGGCGCAGGAGCTGTTCCAGAGCGGCCTCATCCCGGCCGACACCGACTTCCGCATCTTCCGCGACTACGGGAACCTCTCGGGTGCGTTTTACCCACCTTCACTTTCTCTCGCATGCTACTTTAGGGGTGATGAGGCAGAGTGCTGGAGTCACCTGCACGTACAAATCAATTTTTTTTTTTAATATATAGACTAGTGCTTGACTGCAATCTCACCTGATGGTAAGTGAAGATGCAGCCTAAGATGGAGCGCGCTTGTCTAGAAGATGCCTATTCACTCTTGATTTAAAGGTTCCCAAGTTATAGTCATTCGGAAAAACGGAAGCCGGAAGGGCATTCCAAATTTTAGCGGTGCGTATTAGGAACGAGGAAGCAAAGCGCTTAGTGCCTAATTCTGTCTCCTAAAATTTGAAAAGTTCGAGTTATGGATTATGTCTGTTGAAGTTTGTTTGCATCGCCCGTAGAGGGAATGACAGTACATTAACTCCACGGACGATTGTGCACTATCAGTAAAGTTAAGGGACTTTTGGATGGCAGCTGGCGTTACTTCGAGGATGTCCACGATACACGAGGACAATTTGTCTAGCTATAGTCCGCTAAAACAGAAAAATTGATATGACGTGCGGCGCATGTGCCGTGCGCCTGTCGCCCTCCCGCAGGAAACGCAGGTTAAACGAGCAAACCAGCAATCCGCGTCAACACTCTCGTCACTCTCGGTCGTATCGCTGTTAGCTCGTTGCTCGTTTCCCCGCCGTGCGTCGGCAGCGGGTGGGTGCAGTACAGTGTACAGCGCGGGTGTCTCGGCAGGCGTGGACCTGGCGTGGAGCAGCAACGGGTACGTGTACCACACGGCGCTGGACACGGCGGAGCGCGTGCCGGCGAGCGCTCTGCAGCGCACGGGCGACAACGTGCTGGCGCTGGCGCGCGGCCTGCTGCACGCCGACCGGCTGGCGGCCGCCGCCGAGCTGGAGCGGCAGCCCGTGTTCTTCGACGTGCTGGGCCTGGCGGTGGTGTCGGCGCGCGCGCCCGCCGCCCTCGCCGCGCTGCTGGCCGCGCTGCTGCTGCTGGCGGCCGAGCTGCTGCTGTCGGCGCGCGACGCCTGCGAGCAGCGTGAGTGCGTCCCGCCGCCGCGCCAGCGCCTCAGCTGTGCGGCGGGCGGTGCGCTGACGGACGGTTCCGTGCGCAGTGTACCTGCCGGCGCGCGCGTGGGGGCGCGTGGTGGCGCGCGCCGCGCTGGGCGTGCTGCTGTGCTGGCTGGCGGGCGTGGCGGGCGCGCTGCTGCCGGCGCTGCTGCTGCACGCGGCGGGCGCGCGGCTCGCCTTCTACTCGCGCGCGTGGCTGCTGCTGCCGCTGTACGCGCTGCCCGGTAACACATTATTTCAGTTTGTGGATTTTTTTCTGCTGCGTTATAACTTATAAATTATTTATTTTAGTTATTAAATGTTCCAAAAAAGTATACTTAAGTAAATTTTGGTATACCGCGAGTTCTCAGTTCTGGGCACTAGTACATAATGTAGCGACTGCTGATGATACGGCCCTCAGTTGAGTTAGCTAGGGCCCATCAGTAGCCACCCAACGGGCAACCAGAGGGTCGGGCCCAAAATGACCGATGGAATTAATAATAGAAAAAATTCTTTTCAAAAAACCGACTTCTAACGCCACTACAAAGTATAAAAATAATTTTAGTTTGTCCACGTTTGTTGAAGTCGGGCGGGCCTAAATTCAAACTATGAAACCGATGCGCGACGCTACACAATATGAGAGACTCGTTTGTAGAAGTTGAGCGAGCATCGCGAGTCGGTTTCATAGTTTGTATTTTAGGCCCGCCCGACCAACAAACGTGGACAAACTAAAATTATTTTTATACTTTGTAGTGGCGTTAGAAGTCGGTTTTTTGAAGAGAATTTTTATTTTAAGCTTTTAAGTGTAGTATCCTATGATTGAGGAGCTAGAACCTGGAGCTCCATGATGTAGTCCATACTTGTTACCTACAATAATAATTCGTAATCGACATTTCCTAAATCTCTTTATTTTAGGTGAGTAATATCCCTGCAGCATCAGGCTTAAGGAGTTGAAGGTCAACATTTTTATGGGACCATTTCGCAAACATCCTCTGTCGATTAAAGAAAAATCACGTGAATCGGTCCAGTAATCCCGGAGAAATCGGTGGACATACATAGAAAAAAAAAAAAAAGTTACCGGCCGAATTGAGAACCTCCTCCTGGGTTCCAGTGGTGGGTTCTTCAAAAGGTACCGTCGGCGTAAGTAGTGTTATGTAAAGTAGTGTGAGTAGAATGTGTTTCAATGTTTAACCTTAGGTACCTAACCGGCGACAAAGTCGAAGTCGCCCAGTGTGCGGCCGCCCTTCTTCTTCTTCTTCTTCTGCTGGGCTGGTTTCCACACGTAAACCGTGATGGTCTGTTGTGTGTGACCAATCCATCCATTGTTGTTACTCCAACCATCCCAGATCTCTCCAGAAGCCTAGCAGGCCGCCCAGCTTGCCAAGGACTTCTTGAAGTGAAGCTGGAGATCCGAGGTGGTTCTTGCGTTGTTCTTCCACGCCCGTGCATGACAAGAGCACGTACGTGGGTGTTTCATCTGCCTCCATGCAGGCCCTGCACAGAGGACTGTCGGTGACACCTATAATAAAAAGGTGTTTGTTTAGTGGGCTGTGCCCCGTTATGATTCCCACCACCTTCCTGAGTTTACCTCTGTCCAGGCGGAGTAGTCTGTTTGTTAGTTGTTTGTCTAGATAAGGAAAGGCTTCCTTAGTCTGCTTGCAGTCTGTTGCATTCGACCAAAGTAGGGAATGCTCTCTGAGTGTTAGTTCATGCAACCATGTCTTGTACTCACTGAAGGGAATGGAAACGATCGGTTCCGGCCCTGCCACCTTCAGCGTCGCTGCTTTACGTGCTAGTGCATCTGCTGCCTCGTTGCCCCGGTCACCGTCGTGCCCCTTGACCCACCTTAAGGTGATATCGTTGGAGACGGCGAGCGTAGCCAGGGCTTTATGACAGTCCTGTACGAGTTTAGATGTTGTCGATGTTCTTGCCAAAGCCTTGAGAGCGGCTTGGCTGTCCGAGTTAATGTTAATTTTAAAGTTTTTTACCTGTCTGTTAATTATAGCTGTAGTAGCTGTTAAGATGCCCACACACTCTGCTTGGAAAACAGAGTTATCCTTACCAAGTGTGTGACTTATCTTCATGTTGAGTTCTTGGCAGTAAGCTCCAGCTCCTGTACCAAGTTTGGTTTTCGATCCATCAGTGTAAACTTCTATTGTATCTTGAAATGCTTTATGAAAAGTGTTGCTTTCAGCATTTACTTTGTAGCTTCTGTCAAGTGTGTATTGTTTGCTGGATCTGTCACATTTCCATTCCAGACGTGGTTCTTTTTTAAATCCTTGTAATAGTATTTTGGTGTGTGCTGTATCAAACTCTTTCCAAAGACCTGAAGTTTTCAACCTCAGGGCAGACAGTGTTGCTTCTTCTCTGATGTGTAGTTGTAGGGGCGGAATCCCTAGTATTACTTCTAGTGCTTGAGTTGGTGTTGTGCTCATGCAGCCTGTGATGGAAAGACAGGCTTGTCTTTGAAATTTTTGTAGGTCTTGCTGGGCAGTTGTAAGAAGTGTTCTTGGCCACCAGACTAATGCGGCATATGTAAGTGACCTTCTTACCACTGCTAGGTATAACCATTTCATGATTTTTGGTTTTAAGCCCCAGGTTTTCCCCAGCATGCGTTTGCATTGGTTTAAGATAATGAGGGACTTTTTGATTTTGTCCTCTAAATGTTTCTTCCAGTTGAGTTTACTGTCAAGGATTACACCGAGGTATTTTACCTCGGTAGACAGTGTTAGTTTTGTGTTAGCCAAAGTTGGTGGTTTGTCAAGTTCGATTTTCCTTTTGTTGGTAAAAAGAACCATCTCTGTTTTCTTCGGATTAACCGTGAGTTCGTTTTCATTGCACCATCGCTCGATTAGTTGCAATGCTCGTTGCATGATTTCGTATAGTGTATTTTCTAATCTGCCACTGATGAGGATCGTTATATCATCAGCATAGCCAATTGTGTAATATCCGGTTGTGTTCAGTTTCTTTATTAGGTCATCGACTACGAGGTTCCACAGGATCGGCGACAGAACACCTCCTTGAGGACAACCCCTCGCTACTATGCCCCTTGTAACTCCATTAATGTCCAGTTGTATAATTCTATGTTCTAGCAGTGCTCTTATCCAGCTGCGTAGGGTGCCCGGTACGTTATAACGATCTAGGGCTTTGTCTATGCTATCAAATGTTGTTTTGTCAAAGGCCCCTTCAATGTCAATGAAGATGCCCAGAGTTGATAGTCTGTTCTCAAGACCTTGTTCAATCTTGGCTACTGCCTACTACGGAGTGTAAAGCTGTTTCAAATTACCACGCGCGATACGTGCTAAAACCTGTCCGTCTAGGCCCCGACGTAGATCGGTTCTGATGGCGGGCGGGGTGCCCGCCCGCGGGCGGCGAGGTATTTTCAAACTATTTCCAAGTGCGCGCAAGTTAAAATACCGCCCCAGATTTTAGCGTAAACAGCTGATGCCAGCGGTTTTGCCGAGAGTATTTGTGAAAACGTTTTGTACTGGCGTCAGTTAGTGGTCCCGTAACCACCGCCCACACCATTTGTCCACTGTTAGGCTCTTGTAATTTAGCATTAATGTAAAGTTAATTAAATATTTAAAGTCACGGAGTAAGTTCTGTAGTAATTCTATTAACCTTGATAGGGAACACAGCGCTACATATAGATTCGGTGGAGATACCATCACCGATAGAGTTGGAGATAGTTCACCTACGTGGAGGGTCCACTATTGGGTGGTAGGTGAAGTATGTCCAACATTGGTGACGCGACACCTGGGACGTGTGGGTGCAGCGCTGTGCGCCTGCTGGGCGGACGCGCGGCACGCGTGGGGCGCGCGGCTGGGCGGCGGCGCGGCGCGGCTGGCGCGCGGCTGGTGGGCGTGGCGCGCGTGGCGCGACGCGCTGGCGCTGTGGGGCGCGGCGGCGGCGGCGGCGGGCGCGGCGGCGGGCGCGCGCTCGGCGTTCGTGCCGCTGCTGTGCGCGCTGCCCGCGGCGGCGGGGCTGGCGGCGCGGCGCGGCGCGCGCGGCGCGGCGCTGCACGCGCTGGCGGCGGCGCTGCCCGCGCTGCAGTGCGCCTACCTGGCGCTCAGCTCCGTGCACATGTTCGTGCCCATCATGGGCCGCGTGGGCACCGTGCCGCTGCCCGCTGACGTCAGTCACTGTATTGTATTCGTTTACACTCCCACATATACATATATATACACATTTATCACAGAAATATTTCAAGTGTGCACCCCATTGCAGGCAAACCTGCGTATACAAACGTGCAAATGCGGGTTTGCCAGTTAACAACTACCTACTTACAAAAACTAAGAAAAAGTTAACAAAAATCTACAGTTAAGGTTTAAAGAGTATGAAACATAAGAAACTATGATGATGTTCCAATATATTAGTAGTATAAGAGAGTAAATGTAAATCGATAATGGCATTCAAGTTTCTAAATAGCTTTTTTTTTGCTAGCTTGTTGTAAACGCGACAGATTCTAAGTGTCACATTATTAACTCCCATTTTTAAATATCTTTTTGAGTTGAGGCACATGAGAGCAGGCGCTGCTATAGAGCAGCTACCGCATGTGGGTGCACACTACACCTCCACTAACGAGCGCTTGTCCGCAGGTGCTCATGGCGACGCTGGTAGCGCTGCTGACGCTGCTCACCTTTAGCTGGATGCTGCCTCTTGTGGTCGCCGCCAAGAATCCTAAGATCCTGGTGAATACACTCCCTCAGCGTGTCCGCAGGTGCTGCTGGTGGCGCTGGATGTGGCGCCGGAGGTGTCGATGGTGCTCAACCCCAGCACGATGATGGCCACGCCTGATCGTGTATGAGAACAAGCAATCTTATTGGTTTCAGACCTCTGAAAAGATGCTTGTGCTACGACTAGGTTTCCAATCTTAGCATATCCTCCATGTATGGTATGAGTATGGTGTTTTTTCTTGCATAACGCGCAGCACATTTTTTTTGCGACAAGAATAAACATAACGTTTATGACCCATACAGTTCAGACAGTCTCGTAGACTGGACAAAATCATTTTATTTTATTGGTTGCCAACAGGCACTCACAAAAGAATTACAAGAAATCAAACTACGCCTAGAGAAACATTTCAGGAGTGCAACCAATTACAGGCAACATTATACACTTACTGCACGCATAAAGTGTTCACTGACGACATCCTTGGAGTCGGGAAGTCTCGACAGCGGCATGCCATGTTGCCTGGCGCTAGCGGGGCGTGTCGCGTTGCAGCTGCTGTGCGGCGCGGCGCTGTGCGCGGCGTGCGCGGCGCTGGTGCTGGCCGGGCCGCTGCGCGCCGCGTACACGCCGGAGCGGCCGCAGCGCCTCATGCTGTTCCACACGCGCCGCACCGTGCACTCCGCTGGCCGGCCGCCCGCGGTGGAGCACTTCTACTGGGTGCCGGAGCTGGACGTCAATACGCAGCACACCGTGCAACATGAAGGTGCGTCACTACCATGAGTACCGCACTACTGTCAACTGACGATCGGGGTTATAATGTACACGAGCCGGTCCGCAGTGGCGAGCGCGGCGGGCGCGCCCGGCGAGTCGGCGAGCGGCGCGGAGGAGTGCGCGCGCTGGGTGTACTGCGGCGCGCCCTACTTCCTGCCCGTGCTGTCGCTGGTGGCGCGCGGCCAGCGCGTGCCCGCCGACGAGCCGCCGCGCGCCGAGCTGAGCGTGCGCGCCGGCCTGCAGCCCGCCCGCGAGCCCGGCGAGCGCGCGCTCACGCTCAACCTGACGGGTGAGAGGCCTCCCGGCGCACTCTGTGCTCTGTTCGCGCTGCATCGACGAGTGACTACAATTGTAACGCGGCGTGCGGCGCAGGGCCCGCGCACGTGGTGGTGATCCTGGCGGCGGCGGCGGGCGCGCGCGTCACGCGCTGCGACCTGACGCACGGCGCGCCGCAGCCGGGCCCGAGCTGGGGCGCGCGCCCCACCTACTTCATCGCGCTGCACGACGCGCGCGCGCGGCCGCACGCGCACTGGACGCTCGTCTGCCACGTGCGGGTGAGTACACGTGCCGCTTGCTCCGCTGAGGTTTACGACAGTTCTCGTGTCGAAGTTTATTTGCAATTAAATGTCAAAATGTGTCGTTTCCAGAAAGATTTGGATGACACGGACGCGGGCGCGGGCTGGGTGCAGGTGTCGGCGGCGGGGCACGCCATGGCGGGCGCGGCGCAGCGCACGGAGCGGCACGCGCGGCTGCTGCGCGCGCTGCCGCCGTGGAGCGCGCCCACGGGCTGGGGCGTGGACCTGCACCTGCTGGACCTCTAGCGGCGAGCGGCGCTGGCGGGACGTGGTCGCGGCGACCGGCTCCGCGCGGGCGTCGGTGCAGCACGAGCGGGGCGACACACCCGCTGCAGGCGACTCCACAGCTAGAAAACCAGATACAAATGGGTTCCGTTCACTAGCCTCAGTTTAGGAATCATTTCGGTTAAGGTTTCGGTTTCATTCGTTTAACCGGTTTAAGAGAACCGATCAAACGAATGAACCTAACCGGATAATCGGTTTACGTAACTTTAAATTCAGGCTTTCCTCACGGACTACGATTGTTAAACGAAAAGGCCGCTCAGCGCCCCTTATTATCGAGCAAGCAGCAAGAGTGACGGCGTCTCGATGCTGCTTTAACGAGTATTCCTGCGCACTGCCGTGTGGCATGTACCTTAACCTGATAAATTGAAGGACAACCTTTTAAGCGTTGCGTAACAAAAAATTTGGTTTGATGAGCTGGTCGACTGCGCGGCGCTGCGCCGAAGCGTCCGCTCCAGGCAAATGTGTGATATAGGTAGGATCGTGTTCTAAGTGTGCGGGTCTAGAAACTACGAAATTGCGAGACGATATGAAGTGTCGACCTTTTACGGATAAAGGTCTATTGGATTTTGATACTTTCCATCGTTGAATATCGGACAGTTAAGTGTAGTAAAATATTATTTCACGTAAGGCGTAAGTAGGTTGTTTCAATGTATTATTTTTGTTGGGTGTTCGTTATGATAATTCCGTCGATTAGTAAGTTTAATTGTTAACAATAAGATTTATTTAATTTATGAGTGCGGTCCGTTGAAAATTATAGTCAAGGTGCGAGCGTCGGGAAGGTTTCAAACAGTGCCGAGAGTTTAATCGAGCAAATGAAAATTAAACTGTTGTGAAAATTAATCATACAATGATTTTCAATTGGTACACCCATACCATAGATATCTTAATATCAAGCCAAGTGCTATTAGCGAGATATACGGTCTTAATTCTTATGAAGGAGGTATAGTTTATGTACCAAGTTGACGATTATGAACATGGCAATAAACAAAATACATTATTATTATGAACATGGCAATAAACAAAATACATTATTATTATGAACATGGCAATAAACAAAATACATTATTATTATGAACATGGCAATAAACAAAATACATTATTATTATGAACATGGCAATAAACAAAATACATTATTATTATGAACATGGCAATAAACAAAATACATTATTATTATGAACATGGCAATAAACAAAATACATTATTATTATGAACATGGCAATAAACAAAATACATTATTATTATGAACATGGCAATAAACAAAATACATTATTATTATGAACATGGCAATAAACAAAATACATTATTATTATGAACATGGCAATAAACAAAATACATTATTATTATGAACATGGCAATAAACAAAATACATTATTATTATGAACATGGCAATAAACAAAATACATTATTATTATGAACATGGCAATAAACAAAATACATTATTATTATGAACATGGCAATAAACAAAATACATTATTATTATGAACATGGCAATAAACAAAATACATTATTATTATGAACATGGCAATAAACAAAATACATTATTATTATGAACATGGCAATAAACAAAATACATTATTATTATGAACATGGCAATAAACAAAATACATTATTATTATGAACATGGCAATAAACAAAATACATTATTATTATGAACATGGCAATAAACAAAATACATTATTATTATGAACATGGCAATAAACAAAATACATTATTATTAGGTATCTCATCATAAAGATGGCGCCTCGAAACAGCTGTTTTGTAAAATCTCATTTTACAATTTATGCAGCTATGTAAAAGGAGCCATTTTATAAGAAAATGTACCTGTTGATATGGATAACTAATTATTATTATTATTAACTAGCTGATGTTCGCGACTTCGTCCGCGTGGATTTAGTTTTTAAAATCCCGCGGGATGCCGGGATTTCCGGGATGCCTATGTCACCCTCCAGGTTCTCAGCTATACTTATCCAAAAAATCATGTCAATCCGTAGCTTTGTTGCAGCGTGATTGACGGACAAACCAACATACAAACACACTTTCGCATTTATAATATTATGTATTGGTAAGGAAGAATTAATACTACGATAATAAAGGCGATCTATTTAAATTTTAGAACACAAAAGCTACTATTGTGATTTAAATAATATGATAGTTAGATATATTCCCTCGGGGACTTTTTTGTAGAGAATAATGAGTACTTTAATCATGTAGTAGATAATTTTTATGTATTATCAAAGGTTTTCTCAGCACACACCAAATATTGCATTTTATAAGCAAAATTTTGCTACTTTGGGTTACATTATTGCAATTTTCTTAAGGATCTCTGATATTTTTGAAAATAAATTATAGCCTATGTTACTTAGCTTTCCCGATAACTTAGCTTTGTATTGGTGAATAAATGGTTAAAATCGGTCCAGTAGTTACAGAGCCTATTCGGTACAAACAAACAAAAAAATCTTTCCTTTTTATAATTTATTAGTTATTTACTGACAGACTTGTCCATACTTGACGGATTATGACTACAGTTACAATACGTGTGAAAATTATTAGTCTGATTAACGCACGTTGTGCATTACTGAACGATTAAAGACATAATTATATTATTATATACCTATTGTATTAATTATATACCTATTGTATACTATTTTATAGCACTTGGGACCTTAACCGGCATTTAAGCAAAACTTAGCTGTATATAAAACACGGATACCTAAATTCGGCTTTTATTCGTGATAAAAAATCATTCGCTGAAGTACTATATTAGTAGTGGGATAAATTAAAGTGGAATACGATTATAATATCTTCTCGGCAGGAAAGGCATTCCGAACCAGTGGTAGATTCATTGACTATTCAAAAGCACTTGTAAAGTTTATTTGAATAAAAAATATTTCTATTCTATTCTATTCGACCGAGCGAAGCGAAGGTCTTTGAGTTAACTAGAGCGATTTGCACTTGTCCGTCCGTCCGTCCGTCCGTCCGTCCGTCCGTCCGTCTGTCAGAGCCTTATAACTTTTGAATTACTGAACGTAATTACTTCAAATTTAGATATAATATGTAAACCGATGGCCTCCAGCCGAAAATGGCTTAAAAAGTTATAAAAATCTTTATTTCAGGGGGGCTCTCATAGAAGCGAATGCGAAGTAAAAAAAAAAATATCGCGTTACATAAAATTGTTACGTATCATTTTAAAGATAATTTTGAACTGAGTACAAAAATATTTTTTTTTAATTTTTCCCTTAAAATTGACGAAATGGGGGGCTTTCAAAGTGGCGATTTTATACGCTCGCTTGAAGACGCTCTCTAGGAAAATCCGCTATGGATTTTCAAACTGATTTTATGTTTTTAGGTCACTTATATCCTGTACTTGAACAACAAATACTAAAATTATATGAATATTATAAAGAAACGAGATAATTTAATTTTTAATGGGCATCAGTAATTCATATAGCATCAACATAGCTTCACAATAATGCTAATAGATGGCGCAGTCAGTAACTATTCCCATGGAACTACGAGTTACGACTACGACCTATCCCAAAAACAGTTTTGCGTCGACCATTATTATTTAGTTACTTATTACTAGTGGTTCGCCCCGAACTGAGACCTCGCGGTAACGGCTTCCCATAATTACTTATTCATTCAATAGATACATGACGATCAAAATTGACATTATTATAATGCCCGTTTTCACCAACCATACCTGAATCATCCCCTTTGTAGAAGTCTCTTTACGTAGGTAGCCCCTAAATACAATCCTAACATCCCAATGTCATTTTCACCTTTAGTTGTCCCGTAGAGGTTCGTAATAACAAAGTTGACAGAAAGTGTCAACTAACTTAACATAGGTAGCCCGTAAAGGTTAGGGAACTGTTATAGTGAAATCCTCAAGGCATCAATCAAACTTAGGTATAGTTTTTTGGAACATTCAAATTAAATTACCTACTTGTACACAGCGTCATATATCGACACGATCAGAAAACATGTAAAAACATACTGCAACGTGAAGTTTTATTGATGTTTGCTAAATGACTAAATAATAATTTTAATTGAATAATATGTTACATATAGCTGCATTTGCTTTATGAGATGAGAGCGCCATCTATTGACATCATTGTGAAGTTCTGTTGTTGCTGCTCATTAAAAGTTAAATAATTTAGTTTCCTTATTACATTTATCTAATTTTAGTATTTGTTGTTCAAGTACATGATATTACGCTAAAATTATAAAACTTGCAAGCCCCAGCTTTCAATGGTTATTCCGTTATGAGGTCAAATATAATCTCCACTTTGAAAGCCCCCCATTTCGTCAATTTTAGGAAAAAAATTAAAAAAAAAATACTTTTGTACTCTGTTCCAAATTATCTTTAAAATGAGGTACTGTAACCCTTTGAAACGCAAAATTTTATTTTTTTCTTCGCATTCGCTTCTATGAGAGCCCCCCTGAAATAAAGATTTTTATAACTTTTTAAGCCATTTTCGGCTAGAGGCCATCGGTTTACATATTATATCTAAAATTGAAGTAATTACGTTCAGTAATTCAGAAGTTATAAGGCTCTGACAGACGGACGGACGGACGGACGGACAAGTGCAAATTCACTCAAGTAGACTCAAAGACCTTCGCTTCGCTCGGTCGATAATACAATAATTGTATTGTAATTTTTTTTGTACCATATTATTCAATTAAAATTATTTTTTAGTTAAATTTTAGTTAAATATTGTATATTTTCTATTCGCGTCGATAGATGACGATTTGTACAGATGCCCGTAACCCGGTTTCACTCGTTAGTACCTACATAATAAATAAATAATTCAATGTTTGATAAATAATTCAATGTTTTCACTAACGTTCCCTAACCTTTACGGGCTACCTATAAGTTAGGTGATTGATGTTTTCTGTCAACTTATTTATCACGATCCTGTACGGGACACCTAAAAGGATATTGGGACGGATGTTAGGACTTAGGATTGTATTTAGGAGCTACCTACGTTAAGAGACTCCTACTTAGGGGATGATTTAGGTATGTTTGGTGAAAACGGGCATAATAATAATGTCAGTTTTGGTTATCATGTATCGATTGAATGAATAATCATGGGATACCGTTACCGCGAGGTCTCAGTTCGGGGCGAACCACTAGTCTATTCTATTCTATTAAAACGCAAATACTATCTACTGAGTACTGACGTAGCTACTGCTATAGCACGAGTTTTCCCAACAGTAATCTAGAGAGGAGATGCCCCTAGGTACTTGTTGTTTACCAGCTGCTGTGGGCGCGTCCAGAAATGATTGCCAGAGTGACGCGTCACACGATCGCAATCACCTCAGAGGTGCTATTGTCTAAAAGTTGCCGATCAAAATCTTATTCATTTCATGATTAGCGTCAAAGTAAAATATTTCTTGACTGTATTGATTTTTTTTAAAGAATATCAGCCAAGTTGATGGTGACTAATATTCTCCTTTCTCCTCCAAATAAGCGGAGAGCTTGTGTTAGGAGTGCGTACGACAATAGTGCAACGGGTGCGATTCGAACCTGCGATCTTTCAGTCCGCACCTTTAACCGTTGGACTATTGAAGCTTTAAATTTAGTCACAAATTCAGTACGACCGATTTTAACATGGAGCGTTATGGAGCGTATCAGACCTTATGAGAATGCATACACGAAATTGAGCTCTAATTCAATGCTGTTATGGTTTATTTTACTTTGACGCTAATGATATCAAATGAATACGATTTTGATCGGCAACTTTTATCCAATCGGGGGGCTGATTAGCCGAAATCATTTTAAGACAACCCCACCGCTGATTCGTAGCCTACCTAATAGTTCGGTAATCATCCATACTAAAGTTTGGGGCTGAGAGAATGCGTTCCTGAGGCCTGTCAGTTTATGTCTAATTAGGAGGCTTTTTCAAAAAGTGGGGCATCTATCTTGATTTAACCCTCGACATGACCAATTGACGGCCTTCGGGAACGCATTCTTACAGCGCTGCGGCCAGCCGCCAGGCTTTAGCTCTTCGCAGTTCACACTCAGGGCCTATTACCACAGCCTATTGCACCATCACTATCACTACATATATAAAACAAAGTCCCCCGCCACGTCTGTCTGTCTATCTGTCTGTCCGCGATAAACTCAAAAACTACCGTACGGATTTTCATGCGGTTTTTACCAATAGATATTCATGAGGAAGGTTTTAGTGTATAATTTGTTAAGGTTTTGTGTAAATTGGTTGAAATATGACGATAATTGTTGATGATGTCGGAAAAATTCAAACCGCTTGAGTGCTTTCATCGAAAACGGTGCCTAATCCCTTTGAGATAATGTAACAAAACAATGTATGGTGGTGGTATGGTGGGATAAGTCTTAACAGAAAAATCCGCGATGGCATATATAAGCCTCAATAGCCCAACGGTTAGAGGTGCGGACTGAAAACTGAAAGGTCGCAGGTTCGAATCCCATCCGTTGCACTATTGTCGTACCCACTCCTAACACAAGCTTTCCGCTTATTTGGAGGGGAGAGGAGAATATTAGTCAACTTCAACTTGGCTGATATTCTTTAAATACATATATATACGATAGTTACCATAAGCATTTCATGTACATTATGATAATGCTTTACACCATACAATTTAAATTAATATCTTAGGAGTTATCGCAAAATAAAAACGAACGCGCGCCAAAACAAATACGCGGATTTCAACCCGACGCGACGGCGATGACGGGACTCGCTCACTTGATGCGACCAGTGACCACCGCGGCGCCGCGTTGACATTGCTATCTTAAAAGCCGAGCGGATACTTCTTTTATAAGTCTACGTACTGTTCAATATAACTTATGGAACATTTCAAGGAGTTTGCAAAGCATAGGCGTAATGTGCTCTACTATAGGTACCCGTGCGAAGCCGGGGCGGGTCGCTACTCCCTAAATAAAAACCGATGAATGACGTTTATGCAAAAACTGTTGAAACATCAAAATGCGTCTTGTCGCCTAAAGTTTACTAGGCGATGGTCGATGGTGAAATTGTGTTAGCAGGCCCTTAGTACTGTAAATGGCTCCATTTTTTGGGAACAAGGGGTAGGTACACGGCTTCTCTATAAAGACAACTCATCACTCAAGTCACAACAACCTGCATAATATTTTATCTTCTATAAGATGTGCACGTGGCACCTTGGACACGCACTAAAGCGCCTCTCAGTTCTCGGGCACTGCGGGTGAGGGAGAGCATGTCGAATGCCAACCCATCTAATACATTATATATTCTGTGGTAATACGTAATAAAGCGCAGTTTTTGTTAAGCTTATATTGTAGCTCATGCGTTCATAAGTTTGAATTAGGGATTCATCCGATACCGATAATTCGGCAATGTTTAATTTTTTTTTCAACGTCAGCGCGGCTCAATTTGACTAGCTATGTAACGTAATGTAATGAAAGTATACGGAAACTATAGGCTGGCCCTGCTCTGGGGCGGTAAGGCGCAATTTAGCCGGTGCCTCGTTCATCGTTCATCGTTGCGAAAATGAACGGCCTTAATTCGCCCTAAGGGCGAGTTTAGCTTTCGAGATTTTTGCTTTCGTTTTCGAGGCTTCATCATTTTAATTAGTGCATTATCGCAAAACATGTTCGGAAAAATTAAGGATGAACCGGGCACCGTCTAATTTAGGTCTAAGCGTGATTGTGCAACCAGCCAGCCTAAGTTGATTTAGTAAACGAGGTGTTAAACGAAACATAAACTAATTTCGTTTCAGGTTTTTTATATTCCCAAAAAGGCATAGTGGTAGCTACTAGCTAGCGAGTAGTAGGACTCGCAAAGAGAATAGTGACAGACTCTACAAGAGTTGCAGTCGAGTTACAACGATTGCGTTTGTGACGATAGCTGTTTTAAATGTAAAACTACAATTTGTAACAATGTTGTTATGTTTATTTAGTATGGTTATAATGAGCATTTTTGTTTCTTAGTTTTACGTAAGTACTTATAATATAATTAATAGGTACCTAGGTATTATTAGGCACAGCAAAACCTATTGTGTACCTATACCTAAGTATTTATTTACTGTATTTTCTGGAGTGAAACTTCTGTAGGTACCTAGGAACCGTAGTCGTAATTCCTAGTTCCAAGTTATCGCAGCTACAATAGCGACAAGCTAATATTTATTTATTTTTAGCTATAATGTTTATTTGTGTAAACCTCAGTAAATAAAGGCTATATTTGTTTATTTATTTATAACTAGTTGACCCGCCCCGACTTCGCACGGGTAAGTTATTACAAAACAAACGCAACGGTACAAACAGCTGGAGCCTGGAGATCAATAGGAGTTCAGTATATATTTGGTACCTACAATATCAATTAATAAATTATCCACAGTCTCTAAATCCAGACAGTTGAGATGAGCAGTACCCAGCAGCATCAGGATTGAGCAGCTGGGACCATTTTTACGGCCACACTTCACCATTATATGTATTTTTTTTTAATAGTCCATAGTTGGTACCTTTATAAATTCAACATCGACAATTCCTCAATATCCACTGTTCTGTTCTGTGGGCAGTAAGGAACTAGAGTTCAATGGTATAGTAAATGCCCAAGGTAATAACATTTTTAGCTCCTATGCGAGTGAATTGCTGCTATCCGGGAGGAGTTCCGTCGTCCTCTATCTCCTATATTATTTATCAGATCTTGACCAAAATTGAGCACAACATAATATTTGATGGTATATATTTACTTTCAAATAAAAAAAGAATTATTAAAATCAGGTTAGATTTGACGGAGTTATTGAGTAAAATAGTTAAATACTTTTATCCCCCATCCCGGAGGAACCTTATTGTTTATCAAGATTAAAACATTAAAACTACCCTATACATTGACCCGGAGTATCAGCTACCACGGTACCAAATTTCATTCAAATCCGTTCAGTTTTCGCGTGATGCGCGCACAGACAGACAAAGTCCCACCCACAAGAGCCCACCTATTTTATTTTATTTTTATTATATTTTGTTGTTATAACGGCATGCAATAAAAATACACAATATAATATGTGCAGCTGTCTATGTATTACAGTTTGTCCAGTTTTTGAAAAAAAAAAACTACTATGGCTCAAACGCTCGACGCGCCGAGCCACTAAACAAACGAAGAAGAAGAACTCCGTAACACTGGAAACTGGACAAAACTAACTGAAAAATGAATGAAAGATGTGGTTGCAGCCGTAGTCGTAATTTCTACTTCGATGAATTTCATTGTTGTTCATGGAACTAGGAATTACGACTACCTCTAATTGTTGTTCTTGCAGGTTTGTGGTTTTCAAGACGTAAATCCTAGTTCCATGGATTCTCACCATAGTTTCACCATAGAACACTTTCACCATTCACCTACATCTTGGTACCTAAATGTGAAAAGATTCATGCCTGCCGTAAGGCTGAAACCACATTTGTGAGGATCGATTCGGATTTTGCCTCTAAAAACTCATTTTCCATAAAAACGTGTACGGATCAAATCGGCTTTTCGATGCGTACACGAATATATGGAAAATGACACAGTTTTGTATAGGCAAAATCCGAATCGATCCTCACAAATGTGGTTCCACCTTCACCCTAATGCCTACTTCCATGGTCTTAGCTGTGGGTGGTCAAGATAGGGTCTTAGTCTGTGGTTTTTTAGGAATTGACCATACGATTTTGAACGTGGTTTGCGGCCATGGTAGGTAGGAAATAGATTTGCGGCCTAGTGATCTATGGTTACGTAGTAACTAGTACCTAATCTGTGATCTGTGGTAGTGATTACATTCTCTTTGGTGGGGAATCCTAGTGTTCGCATGAACTTAATATACAAACAGAACTGATCACTCGGAAAATTTGTATTTACGAAAATGAACCTTATAACAAGTAGATAAAGTATATTTCCTGTTGCGCATTACACAGAGGCTAATCCGAGCCGAGAGGGATAGTAACAACGGAGGCCGTGTGTCTCGTTCTTTCATTCATGCCAGCCTAAGAAAATGATTTTGATCAAAGATTTTGGCTAAAAAATCTGTTGAGACACTTATGTTTTAATTTTATTGTAACATTTTTAAGTCACCGTATTTAATTGCATTAATTTCGATAGATATATTTCTTAACAAAAAAGAAAATATAAATTTTTATCTAGTCTATTTTTTTCGAGCGGCAACCCGTTTAAACGTGAACGCTAAATCTACAACTATGTTGACCATGAATTTTTAAATTCTTATATTGTGTGATGGGTCGAATACGTACGATGCAGATGCCGATTACGATGGTCCCTTACTTCTTACTTTTGTATTATTATTATCATCTTTATTTACTTTTTATCATACTCTTTACATTTTTAAATATTTCATTATAAAACTTAAAAATAAAAAAAATATTTAAAAATATAAAAAAAAGCGGTCCACCGGCCTCGGGAACAGGGTCCAAGCAACCGGCGGTCAGGGCCCCAGAGAGAGGAACCTCCTGACGATGCGAGCCGTGTCCAGGAGTACAGCCTTCTGGATCTGGCCCTTGACCCAGCTACCCAACGAGAGCCCCGAAAGATGTTGGTCGAGGCTCTTGGCTATAAGACCATTAGCGGTAATGACTATCGGTACAATGATTGCTGAGTCTACATTCCACATGGCGACAACCTCGTGCGCCAAGTCGAGATACTTGGTGAGTTTCTCTTTCTCGGCTTTCACGAGGTTCTCGTCATGCGGGACAGCAACATCAACAATCATTGCACGGCGCTCTGATCGATCTATCACCACTATGTCAGGCTTATTGGCTACAATAGTCCTGTCTGTAATGATAGACCGATCCCAGTACAGTGTGATATGACCATTTTCAAGAACTGGGTCGGGCACATACTTGTAGTACGGTACCTCCGATTCCACAAGATTGTATTTCAAGGCAAGTTGCTGGTGGATTATTATTATCATCTTTATTTACTTTTACTCATATTATTTACATTTTTAAATATTTCATTATAAAACAAAAATAAAAAAAATATTTAAAAATATAAAAAATAGCGGTCCACCGGTCTCGGGAACAGGGTCCAAGCAACCGGCGGTCAGGGCCCCAGAGAGAGGAACCTCCTGACTATGCGAGCCGTGTCCAGGAGTACAGCCTTCTGGATCTGGCCCTTGACCCAGCTACCCAACGAGAGCCTCGAAAGATGTTGGTCGAGGCTCTTGGCTATAAGACCATTAGCGGTTATCACTATCGGTACAATGATTGCTGAGTCTACATTCCACATGGCGACAACCTCGTGCGCTAAGTCGAGATACTTGGTGAGTTTCTCTTTCTCGGCTTTCACGAGGTTTTCGTCATGCGGGACAGCAACATCAACAATCATTGCACGGCGCTCTGATCGATCTATCACCACTATGTCAGGCTTATTGGCTACAATAGTCCTGTCTGTAATGATAGATCGATCCCAGTACAGTGTGATATGACCATTTTCAAGAACTGGGTCGGGCACATACTTGTAGTACGGTACCTCCGATTCCACAAGATTGTATTTCAAGGCAAGTTGCTGGTGGATAATCCTGGCCACTTGGTTATGTCTGTGTAAGTATTCGCCGTTAGCTAGATGAGAACAACCAGAAACAATGTGACGGATAGTTTCTCCAGGTCGGCGACATGCCTGACATATGTCTACCGTTCCATCCTTCACTATGTATTTTCTGTAATTGTTCGTCATCATGACCTCGTCCATAATTGCACACACAAACCCTTCGGTTTCCCCAAAGAGGTCACCAAAGCGCAGCCAGGCCACGGACGCTTCAAAGTCAACATCAGGCCCGTGGAGGGCCCGATAAAAGCGTCCGTGAAGCTCCTTACCTTGCCATACAACCCTGCGGTCATTGGTACTGAGCACCACAGGTATGCGCCAGTTCTCTTTAGCCAAGGAGAGCGGCGTCAGACCCCTGTCCACTGCGACCACATCGCGGTGCATCTCCGTCTCGGCGTGGAGAAAGTACTCCCTGAGACTGCACACCTCGCGGTTGTGGAGGGTTTTGGCATTCAAAAGGCCTCTTCCCCCACACTTCCGCGGGATGTACAGCCTCATCACCGAGGAGCGCGGGTGATGCATCCGATATGCGGTCAGCAGCGCACGAACTTGTCTGTCCAGGGCGTCAAGCTCAGTCTGAGTCCACCTGAGTATGCCGAAGGAATACATCAAGACCGGCATGACCCAACCGTTGAAGGCGCGCACCTTATTGCCGCCCGACAAAAGGCTTTTCAGCACTTTCTTCAGACGGCCAAGGAAACGCTCCCTCACCGACTGCCTCATGTCGGCCTCTCTGATACCTAACGCCTCCGCCATGCCCAGGTATTTGTAGGTTTCAGTTGGGGAGAGCGATCTGAGGTATATGGAATCCGAGAGCTCAACACCCTCAGATTCCACAATCCTCCCTCGCTTTACATGCATGACCGCACATTTGTCCACACCAAATTCCATCCTAATGGAATCACTAAAGGCTTTAGTTACCTTTAGTAACTCTAGTAGATGTGATTTGTTGGGGGCAATGAGTTTTAGGTCATCCATGTAAAGGAGGTGTGATATAACCTGACCACCTCTCCTCAACCGGTAACCTAGCCCTGAATTCTCCAAGAGAGTACTCAGAGGATTCAGAGCCAGGCAAAACCACAAAGGACTGAGGCTATCGCCCTGGAATATGCCTCGCTCAATCCTTATAGGCTCCGCGCTTATTATTATTATTATTACAATTTTCATTATTTTAATGTTTCATTTCAAACCAATACAACAGAATTTCTGTACAACCCTAACCTAACCTAACCTAACCTAAGATTTTGGTAAATATACCGATCGTGCGGCAACGGAATAAAGCGCGGGAGGGGAAGTGGGGCTGTATTTATTACTTTGGGTGCCTTTGACCAGCTATTATGATTAATATCTAGAGAAAATGAATAATTTATCACATTATCTACACATTACCAGTCATTAAAATATCTAGCAATGTACTCACTATGACTGGACAAATCGAAACCTTGTACTATTTGTATTATTTATTTCGTAATCAATCCCTAATCCCTAAGAAATTTTCCATTACTAATGAAAAACTTCAATAATTGTGTTTATAATAAACTTATAATTAGTAGGAAGATTGCAAGATTGAATTTGTCTCACATATATCGAAAATCTTATTGTCACCCTGTTAGAAAGGGACACACGGCCTCTGTACTAGCTATCTCGCTCGGCTCGCTTTTCAGCTGCGAGTACTCGGTCCTGTTTGTTTGCTATGTCCATGAGTGTTCGTGGTCTATGGGTCACAGCACAGACCATAGACCACGAACACTAGGATATGCACAGCTACAACGTTCGTGGTCTATGATGCACAGACCGTATCACCATAGACCATACCATAGACCTGGAACAACAATTTAAGTTTCTTGTCATTGGTTAGTAAAATTTTCATAGTGCCGTTAATAAATAATAATAAAATGCTTAGTTGAAAATCAATACGAATTTCATTTATTTTGATAATAAAATGTAAGTATGAGCTACGTTGCTGTATCATTATTTTTATCCATAATGAAAGCTTCCGCAGTTTAAGGTTATGTTTTGTTTTGTAGCTCCATGGTACTTCTTGCCGGCTTCTTCACATTTTGTCGGTCTAAAGACCTGATTGCACAGGAGTAATAGTGTTCTGTAATGTGTGAATTGCTCTGGTAGAGCGAAAGACGTGCAGTCGACAGACTCATGACGACGAAAGCCTGTCTACTATTATAGAAAAGCCCAGAAAGTAATTTCGTGATTTTGCAAATGGCAGGTCGCTCAGCCCCAACTCCCGGCTGGTGCAGCGTACGATCGAGCTGAACTACACAAACAAGAAACGCGCAACATCGCTGAAATGGATTCTCGTCAATGCAGTATTCTTACTCATATTTGTTTATGATTTGTATGTATATTTTTATTTTTAATTACTACCTATGCCAAGATCTAAGTTACCTATTTACCTATCCTTACTACCTAATATAAATGCGAAAGTGTGTTTGTTTGTTGGTTTGTCCCTCAATCACGCCGCAACAGGCCTACGGATCGACGTGATTTTTTGCATGGGTATAGTTGAGGTCCTGGAGAGTGACATAGGCTACTTTTTATCCCGGAAAATCAAAGAGTTCCCCAGGGATTTTAAAAACTAAATCCACGCGGACGAAGTCGCGGGCATCAGCTAGTTGTTTTATAATTCTTCAACTTTCAAGTTAGTGCTTGGTTGCGATCTCACCTGGTGGTGGGTGATGATGCAGTCTATGGTGGAATGGACATATTTTTAACTTGTGTGGTAGTTTTCTTAAGCCCATAATTCTAACAGTTGTTATGCAGCATCATATAGTGTTTGCACCTTGTATAAAGTTGATGAGCATGAGGTGCAGCTGTTGTGGACACAGTGTAATGGTGCAGGTCCTGCAAGTGCCCGGGCTACACGTCAGTGCTGCACTACGTGGAGCTGGGCTGCGCGGCGGTGTTGGCCGCCAACCTGCTGCAGTACGCCGTCCGCCTGGCGCCGAGCCGCGCGCCGCGCCTGCCGCTGTCGCCCGCCCAGCAGACGCTGCTGGGGCTCTCCGGCGCAGACCTGGGTGAGTGCACCGTATGCTGCTACATGATGCAGCACGCCGTGCGCCCGGCGCCGAGCCGCGCGCCGCGCCTGCCGCTGTCGCCCGCCCAGCAGACGCTGCTGGGGCTCTCCGGCGCAGACCTGGGTGAGTGCACCGTATGCTGCTACATGATGCAGCACGCCGTGCGCCTAGCGCCGAGCCGCGCGCCGCGCCTGCCGCTGTCGCCCGCCCAGCAGACGCTGCTGGGGCTCTCCGGCGCAGACCTGGGTGAGTGCACCGTATGCTGCTACATGATGCAGCACGCCGTGCGCCTAGCGCCGAGCCGCGCGCCGCGCCTGCCGCTGTCGCCCGCCCAGCAGACGCTGCTGGGGCTCTCCGGCGCAGACCTGGGTGAGTGCACCGTATGCTGCTACATGATGCAGCACGCCGTGCGCCCGGCGCCGAGCCGCGCGCCGCGCCTGCCGCTGTCGCCCGCCCAGCAGACGCTGCTGGGGCTCTCCGGCGCAGACCTGGGTGAGTGCACCGTATGCTGCTACATGATGCAGCACGCCGTGCGCCTAGCGCCGAGCCGCGCGCCGCGCCTGCCGCTGTCGCCCGCCCAGCAGACGCTGCTGGGGCTCTCCGGCGCAGACCTGGGTGAGTGCACCGTATGCTGCTACATGATGCAGCACGCCGTGCGCCTAGCGCCGAGCCGCGCGCCGCGCCTGCCGCTGTCGCCCGCCCAGCAGACGCTGCTGGGGCTCTCCGGCGCAGACCTGGGTGAGTGCACCGTATGCTGCTACATGATGCAGCACGCCGTGCGCCTTGCGTCGAGCCGCGCGCCGCGCCTGCCGCTGTCGCCCGCCCAGCAGACGCTGCTGGGGCTCTCCGGCACAGACCTGGGTGAGTGCACCGTATGCTGCTACATGATGCAGCACGCCGCGCGAAGCGCCTGCCGCTGTCGCCTGTTTTAAGCCATTTTCGGCTGGAGGCCATCAGTTTACATATTATATCTAAAATTGAAGTAATTACGTTCAGTAATTCAGAAGTTATAAGGTTCTGAAAGACGGACGGACAGACAGATGGACGGACAAGTGCAAATTCACTCAAGTAGACTCAGAGACCTTCGCTTGGTCAATTAATTTAAAACGTTGACTTGACAGATGAGCTGTACCCATATTTTATCAGGTTTATATGTTTAGAAAATTTATGTTTACTGAAGCAGTATTTGAATGTGTGAATTGTCAGATTCGTCGTTCATCTTGACGGAGCTCAACAGCAGTGGGCTCAGCGACAGCGGCGAGCGCAGTGACGAGCGTAGCGACGAGCTGTCGCTGTGGCCGCGCCGCGTCGCTGCGCGCACGCCGCCCCCGCCCCCCGCGCCGCCCCGCTCGCCGCCCGCGCTGACGCCCGCCGTGGTGCAGGCCGCCGCCACGCTCGCCGCCAACGCCGACTCGCTCGCCGAGTACCTCGAGTGAGAGTTTATCCTTTACTGGCGAGAGACGCCGCCACCGGCGGCGGCCCACTCGCGATGTGACAATTATTAATTATAATAATTATTATAGAGAGGGATCTGAGACCGTTCAGACCTTCATAGTAAAGAAATTCACGTATTACTTCTTCACGCCACAACTAATTAACCGATTTGGCTAAAAATTGGAATAGAGATTGGTTATACCCTGGATTAATGAATAAACTACTGTTTATCTCATAAAAATCCATGGTTCTCGCAGGATTTGTGAAAACCCTAAATTCACGTATTACGCCTTCACGCCACAACTAATGAACCGATTTGGCTGAAATTTAGAATGTACATAGATTATAGCCTGGATTAACACGCAGGTTACTTTTTATTCCGTAAAAGTCCATGGTTTCATCAAAGTTCGCCTACCTACCTACCTACCTACGGCAGATATTCAAAGTGTCTGACAGGGCGTAAGAACCATCAGAAGTGCCTGACTGCTGAGGAAACATCTTCTGATAGCTCCCCATGTAACATAATATATAAAACTCAGCTTTTATACTATGACGAAAGTATACTCACAATTTATCATAGTATTGGCGGACCCTTATTATTTTTACAATAAACCACAAAGTAAGGAATTCTTCATTTAGCAAATATCCGTTACTCAATAATTGAATAATTAATACAACACAAGTAGGTATAAAGAGACGTGACCGGCGTGATAACTCGAAGCAGAATGGCAATTGGCATCGATACTCATTGCCTTTTATGGAATTGACGAACGGTGCACTCGGTAGTTATTATGAAAACCTACCCTCAGCTAACAATAGTTTAAGGGTGTCTGACAGGGGGTTGGAACGATCGGAAGTGTCTGACTGCTTAGGAAACATCTTTTGATAACTCCCCAAGTAACATATATAAATCTCAGCTTTTATACTATGATGAAAGTATACTCAGAATTTATACACCTTTACTACGATATCTTCCAAAGCCACCATGATCCAAACTTAATAGTCGGATCGTTCTTATCTCTATCGGGGACATACGCAGAGAAACTTTCAGCTTTTATAAAATGACGAAGATCTGAACAGTCTCGGCTCCCAGTCCATTATATTTGCGGTATTAATTACTGAATGTGAATGATGTCTATTTATTTTCTCTTTATTTGATTGTGGATGTGTGTGGGCGATAGTGCATGGTCGCGTTGGTGCAGGCGCTGCGCGGCGAGCGGCGGGCCCGCGCCGCTCTACCAGCTGGCGGCCGTCGACAGCGGCGGCGGCAAGCCGGGCGGGGAGGAGAGCTCGCCGCCGGGCGCGCCGGCCGCGCACGGCCTGGAGCTGGACCCCGCGCGCCTCACGCAGTGGAACCTCAACCTGCGCCTGTGGATCCACATCACCATCCTGGAGCGGCTGACGCGCGAGCTGCGCGCCGCCGACGACGCGCTGGCGCGCCTGGCGCTGTGCGAGGCGGGCGCGCTGCGCGGCGGCCGCGTGCCGGCGGCGCGGCTGCGCGCGCTGGCCGCGCACGTGCCCGCGCTGGCCGCGCTGGCGCCCTTCCTCGAGCCCTTCCCCGACCAGCGGTACGCGCTGCGGCGGCTGGGCGAGCTGGCGCGCGGCGGCTGCCTCAGCGCCTACCGCTGGGACGCGGGCGAGCCGCCCGACGCCGAGCTGCTGCTGGCGCTGGTGGCCGCCTACCTGGACGGGCAGCTGCCGGGCGGCGGCGGCGCGCGCCCCTTCAGCGACCGCTACCTGGTGGAGGGCGCGACGGGCGCGGCGGGCGGGGCGGGCGAGCGGCGGCTGGCCATCGCGCGGCTGGGCGCGCGGCCGCCGCACTACGGGCTGGTGTGGCGCGGCGCGCTGCTGAGCGTGCCGCGCGGCCGCAACAACCTGCTGCACACGCTGCTGCTGTTCCTGGCGGCGGCGGCGCGCGCGGACCCGCCCGCGCTCGCGCGCACGCACCTCGGCCGCGCTGGCCTCAACATGCTGTGGATCATCGGTCGCTGAGGCGGCCCGCCGCATGCTCCGAGCGCGAGGGTCCCACTCAACTGGTCATCTTCTTGGCCAACATTCCTCCAGGATCATCTCCTCGTCCCAGTATTATAGTGATTGGATTGATAATTAAAATAGATTATATTGAACTTGAATGTCAAGTACATTTGCAAAACATTTGTACATCAGCAAATCTCCCCTAGAAAAAATCTGTTGTATACAGAAACTGATTAAAACAGACTTGGTTGTACTGATATTATTGAATATTGGATAGAATCAGTCGTTACTTTGTGTAATTTCATGATATTTAAAGAAAAATTAATAACCCTGTGCTATAATTCGCCAAACAGAATGATCTTTTAGCCACTCAACGCACAATTTGCTCCAGTTGCCAGGTTTCAGTGGAGGTCTGTTTGGTGGATTATAGCACAGGAATATTAATTTTTCTTTGAAATTTTTAATAATAAAGAACTTTTCTAATGTTGTACGCTTTGGTTTTACCTTAATTTCATCTCACTGGCCTGATAGTAGTCATAACTCAACTTCTCTTGAATGAGAAAGGTTATAAGACTAGGCCATAGTCGACGGTAGTAAGGAATACTATGTTTATGAGTCCATCAGTCACCAAGCTGGCCAAGTGCAGATTAACACACTTCCCACACCTTTGAAAATGGACAACTTTTAGGATGCAGGTGTCCTCACGATGTTTTCCTTCACCATTATACGGGTTGCAGACCGAAAACTAAGCTTACTTAGTTTAAGCTTATAGTTGACGCAGTTTTTCATACTTGTGTGCAGACTGCAAACTATAAGCTATGTGAGTTAACCAGTATAAGAAAAACTGCGTCAGCTATGCGAGCTAAGCTAAACTACTAAACTAAGGGCCCTATCTCATTATTAGGATGCATTGGCAGCGCTGCCAGTCGAAACATGTCAAATTGTAATAAAACATACTTTACTTCTTATTACATCACGTCTTGTCGTCGCCGATACAATACATACAATAGTGTAGCTGCCATCCTAATAAGATAGGGCCCTATGTTAGCTTAGTTTTTGGTCTGCTTTATAGTGAGTCATATCAGATCTTCCAGACAAGGAGGCTGAAGGTGCACGCGCATCGTCATTGCCTCATTAAGATAAGTCAATAACAAACAATAAACAATTATAACATGTTTTATTTAATTATAAAATCATTCATCATCATTATCAACCCATCATTGGCTCACTACTGAGCGAGGTCTTCTCTCAGAGAAGGGTTATAGGCCATAGTAAACCACGCTGGCCCGATGCGAATTGGCAGACTTCACACACCTTTGAGAATATTATGGAAAACTCAGATGTGCAGGTTTCCTCACGATGTTATCCTTCACCGTTAAAGAAAGGGATATTTAATTGGTTAAACACATTTAACTTCAAAAAGTCAGAGGTGAGTACCCAGAATCGAACCTATGACCGCCCAAATAGGAGACCAGTCGTAACCACTAGGCTATCACTGCTTTAAAAAAATATATCTAGCTTATGCTTATTTTATATTTATGCTTTAATAAAATCATTACTTAAAATTAATAAATAATTACTTTAATTTATGAAGCAGATAATTAGGAGCACATTTTAATTTTGCTACAAAACTAAGAACGCCTATTTTGAAAATAATAATTACATACATAGAAAAGTATATTTACATTATTTCCACTCTAAAGTGGTTGGTGAATTTTAACAACAGCTGTACAATGTTACAAAAATAGTTTTGAATTTCAACACAACTGAGTTTTATTTTAACTTATAACTAATGAAACTATTAACAATCCCCTGCTGCACTGTTGCAATGCTTGCCATCGGTGGGCGTGGCGGCGGCGTCGCGCAGATCGTGGGCGTCGGCGAGGTGGCGGCGCAGCGCGGCCTGCAGCGCGCCCACGAACTGCGCGGGGTCGGGCCGTGCGCGCGCCGCGTGCAGCGCGCACGCCAGGAACGGCAGGCGCCGCAGCGCGCGCCCCGACAGCTGCGCCGCCGCCGCCTCGCGCGCCACGCCCCACAGCTGCAGCGAGTCGCGCGTGGCGGCCGTCTCGCGGAAGCGCGCGCCCTCCAGCTCGCGCAGCGCCAGCGGCGCCGGGCCCGCCGCCAGCACGCCGCGCGCCGCCAGCTCGGCGCAGCAGCCGCGCAGGATGGCGTAGGCGGCGCGGGGCGACGGCGCGCCCACCAGCCGCTTGAGGTCGGCGCGGTCCACGAACGCCACGTCGATGGCGCCCGTCACGTTGGACGTGGCCAGCACCAGCACGTTGGGCAGCCGCCGCAGCGCGTCCAGCTGCGTGAGCACGGCGTTGACGGCGCGCACCGCGTCCGAGGGCTCCGCGCCGCCCAACGCCGCGCGCCGCGCCGCCGCCAGCGACTCCACCTCGTCCACCAGCACCACCACCAGCAGGCGCGGGTCCTCGGCCACGGCGGCCACGCGCGCGAACAGGCGCGCCACCAGCTTGCCGCTCTCCGAGAACCACTTGGAGAAGAGGCTGTGCGCGTTCACGTCCAGCAGGCGCGCGCGCGCGAAGCGCTCGCCGAGCCGCACGGCCAGCTTGTGCGCCAGCGCGCGGCACAGGCTCGTCTTGCCGGTGCCGGTGGGCCCGTGGAACAGCACCACGCGGTTCACGCCCACCACGTTGGGGTCCACGCCGCGCGCCGCGAACTCGAACGCCGTCTCGGCGAAGCGCAGCGCGTCCGCCTTGAGGCGCGAGTCGAACACGAGGCTCTCCCACAGCCCGTGGAACTCCTCGTGCGGCAGCGCCCACACCGTGGCGGCCGCCAGCTCCTCGCCCGCGCCCTCGTCGCCGAGCGCGTCGCTCTCGGCGCCGAACCCGTCCAGGCGGAACACGTGCAGCACCAGCTCGCACTCGCCGGCCGCCAGCTCCGCCTCGTGCTCCGCGTCGCAGAAGCTGATGCACTGCACGTGCTCCTCGAGCTCCGGCGCGTCGCCGAGCTGGCGGGTCAGCGTCGCCCCCGGAGTTATGGAAGCAAACTTTGACAAATAACAGTGCACTTTTTCTTTTACAAAATCCTTAGTTGCACGACTTGATCTTTTCTGTACGATTTCTACGTGGAGAGGAGCACTCATAATGATCACAAACCCAGAAGTCACTGAGAAAATGATGAAGATATTTTGGTCTTTTGCTCAACCATACAAACATGAACTGAACAAAAAGAAATTCGTAAGCATACAAAGTCGTTGCGTTTCATTTATTATTGAGCATACGAAAAGAAATTAGAAAAACCAAATCAACTAAATTCACTAACCTACCACAAAATACTAATTTACATTTTACTACCAAGCTTTACAGAGAACTTTGAACTTTTCAAGATGTTTGTTTTCAAGCATGAAGCACGTCCGTTAAAGTTTTAAACCGTAGATGTAATAAGATACTCTTTGACCACAGTTTAAGGACACAAGGAATAGGTACTTATTGGATAGTTTCAAGCATAGACCACGAACACTAGGATAGTTTCAAGAGGTTCGACCACGGCACGGTTCAACGAAACCGGCGGCTGAGGCAATCATGCGGCGGGTGCCATAGACCACGAACACTAGGATAGCGGGTGCGGAGCACAAAGTATAATTGAAGTACCTATTTGTTTGTAATGTCAAAATAACATATTTAAGTATACTAAATATATATTTGGTTCGGTTTTTTGCCTGTCTGTCTGTCTATTCAAAATTCAAATTCAATTTCAAAACTATTTATTTCATGTAGGCCAATTTGTGGCTCTTATGACACGTCATGACTCTACCACCGGTTCGGAAAGCGGATTCTGCTGAGAAGAGCCGGCAAGAAACTCAGCAGTTGCTCTTTTCAAAATAATCACTTTACAATATTATTATACAGCTATTGTATTAATAAGTTTTTTATACTATCTTGTGGGCAGGCAGATGCCATGCCGATTTAACCCATGCAACTTTGTTAGAATAGATAGAATATAATATTTCCACAATGAGGTGAGGTTCCAAAAAAAGCGTAGGTACTCAAAAAATTCAAAATTCAAAATTATTTATTTCATGTAGGCCAACCTGTGGCTCTTATGACACGTCAAGATTCTACCACCGGTTCGGAAAGCGGATTCTGCTGAGAAGAGCCGGCTAGAAACTCAGCAGTTGCTCTTTTCCAAATAATCATTTTACAATATTAATAAGTTGCTATTACATTGTAATAAGTTTTTATACTATCTTGTGGGCAGCTGGATGACAAGCTGATTTAACCCGTGCATCTTTGTTAGAATAGAATATGACATTTCCACAAAACGTACTACAATTCAATTCATGTCAAAGACGGGCAGACAGAAAGTAGCCCCATTCCCGCCGGCGGCACCCGTTCACGAGCATGACGCATGATCCAGCCATTGCTTCGCTCGACCATATTTGAGGGAACGTAACAACCCGCACCACACGACACCACCACAGAAATGTTTAAAGAGAGCGTGACATACTTAGTCTACCCGTCTAATTTTAAGATTCCATGCAACTTTGTCATTAAGAAAGTCATTAACTTTCTAGTTTATGACGATTTCTAATGAGTCGATTGTGTGTATTGCCTCTTTGTTTATGCAGATGAATATTTTGTCTCACAAAGACTATCAATATATTTAAAGCTGCTGGGGCTGATTGACTGATTGACTGATTCACTGACTCACTCATTGATCACCTCTCCTGTAAAATTTTGTATGAAAAAATTTTTTTTCACCTATGGTTTCGTATAGAGAACAAAAATTCATTCGGAGGAAAAATATGGAGAGAGCTGATGATTGAGGATTTCGGAGACGGGTGAGGAGCACGGCCAGGGTATTGAAGATAGGTGGGGGGTGCTCGAACAAATGTCTCTCGAAACCTCATCCAATACGCAGTGAGCTGAAAAAAAATTCAAAATGGCGGAAAAAAGATGGCCGCCATACAAATTTCGTCAGTGTCTATCTCGGGGAGTATAAAAGATGGAAGAGTGGTTTCTTGGCAAAAGATGATCAGGACCCAAAGGTCTATTTGATGAATAAAAAAAAATCCAAGATGGCGGAATATTTTTTCTCCATACAAAATATATGGCGAATATTGAAGAGACTAGAAGTTGGGAACTATGCAAGACTTTGATACGGTTCCTTTTGAAAATTGGTTTTTATAGAAGAATTCTTATTCTGACAAATGATGAGATATGATGATCTAGGGTTTGGAAGGTGGGTGAGGAGCACGGCCAGGGTATTGAAGATAGGTGGGAGGTGCTCAAACAAAAAATACTCGAAACCTCATCCAATTGGCAATGAGCTGAAAAAAAATCAAAATGGCGGATTCAAGATGGCGGCCATACCAATTTCATCGGTATCTATCTCGGATAGTATAAAAGATGGAAGAGTGGTTTCTTGAAAAAAGATGATCAAAACCCGAAGGTCTACTTCTTGGTGAATAGAAAAAAAATCAAGATGGCGGAATTTATTTTTCCATACAAACTATGCAAGACTTTGATATGGTTTCTTTTCAAATTTTGTTTTTATGGAAGAATTCTTATTCTGACAAATGATGATCGAGGGTTGGGAAGTTGGGTGAGGAGCACGGCCAGGGTATTGAAGATAGGTGGGAGGTGCTCAAACAAAAATACTCGAAACCTCATCCAATTGGCAGTTAGCTGAAAAAAAAACCAAGATGGCGGATTCAAGATGGCGGCTTTACAAATTTCATAGGTATCTCGGAGAGTATAGAAGATGAAAGAGTGGTGTTTGGGTACAAAATGATCAAGACCTAAAAGTCTACTTGCCGAGTAGAAAAACCGCGGTCCGCTTGCGGGCCGCGCACCCACGCGCCCTACTAGTTAATATATATATAGCTGCTGGGGCTGATTGACTGACTCACTCACTCATTGATCACCTCTCCTGTAAAATTTTGTATGAAAAAATTTTTTTTCACTGATGTTTTCGTATAGAGGAAAAAAATTCATTCGGAGGAAAAATATGGAGAGAGCTGATGATTGAGGATTTCGGAGACGCGTGAAGAGCACGGCCAGGGTATCGAAGATAGGTGGGGGGTGCTCGAACAAATGTCACTCGAAACCTCATCCAATTCGCAGTGAGCTGAAAAAAAATTCAAAATGGCGGAAAAAAGATGGCCGCCATACAAATTTCGTCGGTGTCTATCTCGGAGAGTATAAAAGATGGAAGAGTGGGTTCTTGGCAAAAGATGTTCAAGACCCGAAGGTCTATTTGATGAATAGAAAAAAAATCAAGATGTCGGAATTTTTTTTTTTCACACAAAATATTTATGGCGAATATTGAAGAGACTAGAAGCTAGGAACTATGCAAGACTTTGATACGGTTCCTTTTCAAAATTTGTTTTTATAAAAGAATTCTTATTCTGACAAATGATCAGATATGATGATCGAGGGTTTGGAAGGTGGGTGAGGAGTACGGCCAGGGTATTGAAGATAGGTGGGAGGTGCTCAAACAAAAAATACTCGAAACCTCATCCAATGGGCAGTGAGCTGAAAAAATTGAAAAAGGCGGAATCAAGATGCCGGCCATACAAATTTCGTCATGGTCTATCTCTGAGATTATAAAATATGGAAGAGTGGTTTTCTGGCAAAAGATAATCAGGACCCGAAAGTCTACTTGATGAGAAGAAAAACCGCGGTCCGCGCACCCACGCGCCCTACTAGTATTATTATAAATGTACTGTGAAGCTACCGTAAGAATACCAATCTCTTTAAACTTTTCACGAAGAGATACGCGCGAACCGAGTTTATAGATAAATCGAATGGCTCTTTTCTGTAATATAAAAATAGTTTCAATATGAGCTGCTCCGCCCCACAATAAGATTCCATAGGACATTACACTATGGAAGTAGGCAAAGTAGACCAGCCTAGCCGTGTCTACATCGGTAAACTGTCTGATTTTTCTGACAGCATAGGCAGCTGAGCTGAGTTTACCCGCTAATGTCTCTATGTGAGCGTCCCACTGAAGCTTACTATCCAAGGTCACCCCCAGAAAAACTGTGGAGTTCTCAATTATAAGGTTTTCCCCGTTTATTTTTATTGTTTTGTCAATTTTCTTAACATTTGGTACAATAAATTCTAAACACTTAGTTTTTTTAGCGTTCAAGAGCAAATTATTAACAGTAAACCAACGCGATATCTGAGATAAGGTATTGTTTACATCGTCAAAATTTACTTTGTTTCTGTCAGTTTTGAATATTAGAGATGTATCATCTGCAAACAACACAATATTGCAAGCATCGCGGACATGATATGGTAAGTCATTAATATACACCAAAAATAGAAAAGGACCCAGGATAGAGCCCTGTGGGACACCCAACAGAGTAGATGAACCCCGCGACTTCACGTCACCTACGCATACACTTTGTGTTCGATCACTAAGGTAAGAGGCAATGAGATCAAGTGCAACGCTTCTTATGCCATAATGACTAAGTTTGAGTAAAAGAGTTTGGTGATCCACGCAATCAAACGCCTTAGATAGGTCACGAAAAACCCCAATAGCATTCTGCGAACGCTTCCAGGCATCGAAAATATGTTCAAGTAGCTTTGCACCAGCATCAGTCGTGCTTCGACCCTTCGTGAAGCCGTACTGTTCGGGGTGTAGCAAGCTATTAACATTAAAATGCTTCATTAGTTGATCAAGTATAATTTTTTCAAATATCTTACTAAGTGTTGGAAGGATTGATACAGGTCTGTAATTATTGAGGTCAGTTCTGTTGCCTGATTTAAACAGGGGGATGAGTTTGCTATGTTTCATCAAATTTGGAAAGATACCCATAGCAACACATTCATTAAAAATTACGGCTAAATAAGGAGCAATGTCATTTATTATGTCAGATATAATTTTTACAGACATACCCCATAAATCACCAGTTTTTTTCATTTTCAACATCTTAAAATTTTTTATTACCTCAGCTGCAGTGATAAATTTGAATTCAAATAAAACATTGCACTCATTGACGTTGCCTCTCAATAAACTCTGAGCTGCAGTAGGTGAGGAACTCAGAGAGTCAGTCAGCAGAACAGGAATGTTCTGAAAAAAATTCTCGAAAGTATTTGCAACCTCCACGTCAGAAGTTATTTTATCATTATTAACAATAATTTCAAAGTTAACATCACGTGATTTACTTTTACCCGTTTCTTCATTAACTATATTCCACGTGGTTTTTATTTTATTATCGGATTTCACGATTCTCTCTTTAATATGTATTGCTTTTGCGTGAATGCATAAGTTTTTAAATATCTTAGAGTATGTTTTCACGCTTTCAAGAAAACTTGAAGACCGCTTAAATTGTTTTTCTTCATATAACTCATACAGTCTATCTCTACTTTTGTAAATACCTACGGTAGCCCACTCACTGAATTTTAATTTACCATTTACATTTATTTGTTTAAAATTAAATATTTTATTAAATTCAGTGTCTATTGTCTTGAAGAGACTAGTAAAAAGTTTATCTGGGTTACCATTTACATACCTAAGAGTTCGAAGTTTGTCAGAAATGTGACATTTAAACCGCGCCAATTTACTTTCTGTTATTGGTCTACACTTAACAATTCTTTTGTCGTTGCTTACATTGTTTGAAATTGTAATTTGTTGCCCGCAGTGATCTGACCTCAAATTGTTAATTGACCGAGCGAAGCGAGGTCTCTGAGTTTACTAGAGCGATTTGCACTTGTCCGTCCGTCCGTCCGTCCGTCTGTCAGAGCCTTATAACTTTTGAATTACTGAACGTAATTACTTCTTTAGATATAATATGTAAACCGATGGCCTCCAGCCGAAAATAGCTTAAAAAGTTATAAAAATCTATATTTCAGGGGGGCTCTCATAGAAGCGAATGCGAAGAAATTTTTTTTTATTTGCGATTCATAGGTTTTCTGTGTATCATTTTAAAGACAATTTGGAACAGAGTACAACCGTATTTTTTTTTAATTTTTTTCCTAAAATTGACGAAATGGGGGGCTTCCAAAGTGGCGATTTAATACGCTCGCTTGAAGACGCTCTCTGGGAAAATTTTCTATATATTTTCAAGTTGTACTTATTTTCTTACTTCACTTGTATCCTGTACTTGAACAACAAATACTAAAATTATATGAATATTATAAAGAAACGAGATTATTTAATTTTTAATGAGCATCAGTAAATTTCACATAGCTTCACAATAATGCTAATAGATGGCGCAGTCATTAACTATTCCATTGAACTAGGAGTTACGACTACGATTTATCCCAAAAACAGTTTTGCGTCGACCATTATTATTTAGGTACATAATATAATAACATATTATTCAATTAAAATTATTCTTTAGTTAAATATCATTTTGTATATTTTCTATTCGCGTCGATAGATGACGATTTGTACAGATGCCCCTAACCCTTTTTTACTCGTTAGTACCTACATATTAATTAATAATTCAATGTTTTCACTGACGTTCCCTAACCTTTACGGGCTACCTATGATAAGTTATGTGATGATTACTGTCAACTTCTTTATCACGATCCTGTACGGGACACCTAAAAGGACATTGGGACGGATGTTAGGACTTAGGATTGTGTTTTGGAGCTACCTACGTAAAGAGACTCCTACATAGGGGATGATTTAGGTATGTTTGGTGAAAACGGGCATAATAATAATAATGTCAGTTTTGGTCGTCATGTATCGATTGAATGAATAATCATGGGATACCGTTACCGCGAGGTCTCAGTTCGGGGCGAACCACTAGTTATTGATTTATCCGTAACGATATCACTGCTGCAAAAAATGTTATCCAAACAAGTGGCCGAAACTTCTGTGATCCTAGTTGGTTCACAAAAAGCGTTATTTAGATTAAAACATTTAAATAAGTTTAGAAAACTGACAGTGATCGAGTTCTCCACTAGAATATTTACATTGAAATCACCGCAGAATATAACCTTTTTTGTGGACACACACACAATCGCTTCAGTACGTCCTCCATTATATCTTCAAATTGTTTATAATCACCTGAGGGGGGCCGGTACACACAGACTATAATAAAACGCTCCAGCTCCACACAAGAAAGTTCAATAGTGCGTTCAACAGAGAGGCCAGCTATATCCTTACGTTCTTTACTAATTAAACTTTCATGTACCATAATTAAAGATACTACAATTTAATTCATGTTAAGACGGGCAGACAGAAAGCAGCCCCATTCCCGCCGGTGGCACCCGTTCACGAGCATGACGCATGCAGCCGTGTTGCTTCGCTCGACCATATTTGATTGAACGTTATTTGAACGTAACAACCCGCACCACACGACACCACCACAGAAATGTTTAAAGATAGCGTGACATATTTAGGCTACCCATGTTAAGGCATCGAATTGAATATTATTTTTCAAATACTCATTTTAAGATCCCATGCAACTTTGTCATTAAGGAAGTCATTAACTTTGTAATAACCGCGACTCAGTAAGTGAGTTTTTACGCATTGTTTAAATTTGTGCAGTGGCAAATCTAGCAATTCCTTCGGAATCATATTATATAAGCGTACGCTCAACCCCACAAAGGATTTTTGCACTTTGCGCAGGCGACATGATGGTAAAATACAATATTTATCTGTCTGTCTATCTGTTTGTTCCTACTTATCTCGGGAACGGCTGGACCGGTTTTGTCCGGACTTTAATTGACAGATAGCTGATATTATAAGAAGTACCTTAGACTTACTAACTTAACTTTTTAACCGACTTTCAAAAACGAAGTTGTGTTTTTCTGCAAGTGCATATCGATATCTCCGTGATTTCTAAACCGATTTGCGTGATTTTTTTTAATCGATATAGAAATTTTGCGAGATGGTTCCCTAAAAACTTCGGGTTCTAACTCTTCAATCCTGATGCTTCAGGTTTACTGCCCACCACTGTGCTATGTTTTTTTTTAACCGATTTCAAAGCAATTAGGTTATAGAATCAGGGTCTGTGGTTCAAACATGGAACTAGGAATTACGACTACGGGTTCTTTGTTCTGTGTTCAAATAACCATGGTAGGTAGGAAATAGATGGAGATGAAGTATATAAAGTAACTACTAGTCAAGCCGGGTCATGAAGGTACCAAATACATGGAGGTGCCCTACCTACAAAAATCGGGTGCATACCTACAGAAAAAACCTCATAAAATGGCCGCCCATTAGGGAGTGTGCTTCGAAACTATCGACATCGATAAGGAGTGAAGCGATAATCAAGCATTTATGTATACGTAGTATTTATAGGTAATAATAATTACGTAACGTACGTTTGTACTCTATCAGGTACATATTATTCGCGTGGATTTAGGTTTTTAAAGATCTTGGAATATCCAAACAGTTTCGCTGCCGTTTTGTGAAATTGAAAGAGATCACCATATATAAAAAAGTACTCATTTATAAATTATAATATGTATCAATCGTTTGTTAATTATAAACCACTATTTCTTTTCATTAAAAGAGCAACTTGCTGGCTCATAGTAGTAGGATTTCTTTCTATAAGCGGTGGTAGAGTCGAAACATGACGTGCTTAGCATGAGACAGCTATCTGCATGCCCTACATATAAATAAACAAATATAGAATACTAGTTGACCCGGCGAACTTCGTACCGCCAACTTATTTACGAGTTTTTATTTAGTATATAAATAAAACAAATAAACTATCCTAATAAAAAAAAACTATCCTATCTTTCAAATTGGACTAAATTACAGATAGTAACGAAGTTTGATCAAAATCGGTTAAATAGTTTAGGAGTCCATCGTGGACAAATAACGTGACACGTAATTTATATATAATACTAGCTGACCCAGCGAACTTCGTACCGCCTACTTATCTATATAAATAAAACAAATAAACTATCCCAATTCAAAAACTATCCTATCTTTTAAGTTGGACCAAATTACAGATAGTTACGAAGTTTTATAAAAATCGGTTAAGTAGTTTAGGAGTCCATCGCGGACAAACAACGTGACACGTAATTTATATATATTAAGAAGATAAGATAAACACCAAACTTCTTGTATTATCTGATAATATGGTGATGAGCAGTAATGCATTAGAATTTATTCAAGTCGTTTAACGTCACCTATAATAATATCGACAAGTCGATACTCCATTGACACAAATCCAATAACACGCAACTACTTGACAAGCTGACAGCTGAAGTTCAACCAATAAGAGTGAATACATAATGTGTTGTACATAATGCTCATAAAATGGCGGATGGCACCCGGCTTGACTAGTAGTTACTTTATATACTTCATCTCCATCTATTTCCTACCTACCATGAGCCGGGTGCCATCCGCCATTTTTTGATCGTTATGTACAACACATTATGTATTCCATATGTATTCACTCTTATTGGTTGAACTTCAGCTGTCAGCCTGTCAAGTAGTTGCGTGTTATTGGATTTGTGTCAAC
Source organism: Oeneis ivallda (assembly GCA_029955525.1). NCBI lineage: Eukaryota > Metazoa > Arthropoda > Insecta > Lepidoptera > Nymphalidae > Oeneis > Oeneis ivallda. The sequence continues at coordinate 159,848 of JARPMR010000017.1, read as the reverse complement.
TGTCAAGGGAGTATCGACTTGTCGATATTATTTAAACGACTTGAATAAATTCTAATGCATTACTGCTCATCACCATTGATCACCATATTATCAGATAATACAAGAAGTTTGGTGTTTATAGTTGAAATTTATATCATTTGTCCGGTTATTTTAATACTTCACATAAATAATAAATGCTAGAATCTAATACCTCTATATAATAGATGATAATGTCCGTGTTTTCTGCTGTCGCTTAAGATTTTTTTTCCATGGAAACTCGTCAACTTTGCAGGATTCTATCTCTATAGGTAGGTACAAAAATTCATCGAAAACAACTAAAAATATCGGCCGTTTAAACGTAAATCTCAAGTTAACTACACTAGCGGCACGCTATGATGGCCGGTTTGACACATTACAATAGTGATGTGGAATGTCAATTTATTCTCGAACAAAAAACAATTAAGTTTTGTTTTTGTACCTGATTAAATAGGTTTAATAAAACAAAAATGTATATGTTTATTTAATTTATTTGAACGAACTGAATATTTGAATGAAAATGAATATACATACTTTATATGCACACAAGAAACATATGAATACAAAAGATACCAAAAAAGGTGCCACAAAAGGCCATAATTAATCAGATTCGTCCATACTACTATTTTCACTGTCGTCATCAATCATGTTATCGTAGGGGTGTATAAAGATAATTAACATTAAATAGTTTGGTTAAAACTTGTAGATAATATAATAATTAATGAATAGTAGGTTTTAAATATACATTTGAAGAAAATATACGCCGTACCTACCTATTTGGTGAACTATCGTTAAACAAAAACCGTTTAATCAAATAATTATTATTTTATCAAACGTTTCTATGAAATCAATTGTTTTACTAATAATAATTAAAATTATTAAATAAACAATAGCTTGTGTAATACTTTCATGAAATTAAATTATGTCTGTTTAGTACTTTTTCTCACTCATAAACACCTATGAATAATAATATCTAGATAAAGTTGTAAACTTATCTACACAACTTATATGATCTAGCTTTTAAATACAATCGCTTCATATTGTCTGTAACCTATAATAATATAAGAACTAAATCAATGGTGAGAACATACATTTTTGTCAAATACATACATTATTAATTTATTACTTAAATATAAAATATATATTTAAATTACTTATTGAATTTAAGTGAAAGTGAAACTAATATAATATTAAGTATGTTTTTTAAATGTTATATTAGTATTTTCTTACTTTTCTCTTGCGATCATCAATGAGAATGAATTTTAGTGATCACAGTTTTCATCAATTGAATCAATAAATAGTAGGCAATCTTTTTTATTTAATTGGTGCAAGAGCCACAACGGAAATTTATTTCATGTAATAATTACTACGTGTGATATGTTAAATTGTAATTTAGTTGTGCTATATTGTATGATACATTGTAATCTAGTTGTAAAAAAGATTTAGAGAAAACTTTTACGAGTACTTTGCAAAAGGCATGATGACTGATTGAAAAACTGTTGGATGGTGTTCGGAAATATCTATTTCGAAAGAATAAAGATAATCTTATTTCAGCAAAATAGATAAAATATGTTTTGTCATTGTAGTTTGTCAAAATTTCAAGATATCGCTCTGATCTGAATTGAACACAATTCAATATGGCGGATTGCTGTATTTTATCGTTTTATTTTATCAAATTAAATATCAATCTCGGACAAAATAGATAAATAAATACATTTTTTATATTCCATGAATCCTATTTTCATAGATATATTCATAATTTCATTGATTCTTCACAACTGTCATCATGCCTACCTATTCATGTTCTTAATATGCTGATTGTTTAATTCAAACAACTGATTTTTACTTATCTAACTTATCGTATTTTTTTAATGATGTTTAGAGCTATTATTTATGTAAATTTAAGACCCACTTATCAATCGCCAAGGGAAATTTAATCAACGAATAAATTTGACGTTTAGACAGATTTTCATTACGAAAAACTGCTCAGCAAAAGACAATGTAGGCAATAGGGTTGTCTTGATTAAAAAAATGCATTTAGTATAGTATGGATTGTGATCGTTACAGTTGATAGAACTGGAAGCACTACCGCCTTTCCAAAAATATCACGATCGCGATGACTGTCAATCAATAGTAGATCATCATTTTGAGGCGCTATCATAGGTTATTTAAATTAAACATCTGGAAAACCTATCTATATACCTATAAATATTATTTAAAAGGTAAGTCAAATTTATTCCGCATTTAAATGGAACTCTGCGATGGTGATAAATTAATTTATTGTACCAGACAATATTTTAAAAGAGTAACTGTTGAGCTTCTTACCGGATTCTTCTCAAAAGTAAACTACATTCAGAACCGGTGGTAGTTTAAGAAATGAAAATGAATAAATCAGCTATTCAAAGTTAAAATTTCTTTTATTTCACAACCTTAATTTTTAAATTAGAATTTAGTTAAGAAAGAAATCGGTAAATATTAAAAAAAACCGGTACTCGAAAACCGATAAGTACATCACTATAATTATAAAGTTACGGTTCACTCCGATGGGCCTATCCCATCCCTAAATAAAATAAAAAGTAACCGCTTCCGGTTCCGCTATGACGTAATCTGCTTAAGCGATGGACCAATAGCATCGAGTTCCGCTATTGCTATACATCGTGTTAGAGCAAGACATGCTGGGTTATCAATGAAATTTGCATTAAACATGAATGGATAGAGTCGTTAAATCACGGGAGAGTGAGATGCAAGATAGAAAATGTATAGATGTACCATAGTGAAGGAACACTCACATTAGAATCCTGTTAAGATTCTATTTTAGGCTCTATGGAGTTTGACGTCTTGTTCGTGGTCTATGGACGTCTATATCCTAGTCCTAGTGTTCGTGGTCTATGTTCAAGAGATCAAACCAAAAACCAAAAATATTATACTTTGATGAACAATAATACAGATAGAAGTACAGATTAGTATCACATCGATGTAGCATCGTTCTGATAAAATTGAAAATGGGGGTTTTCAGTAATTGTAATAAAACAGTTTGCTGGTGTAGGAGTGGTCGTGTATGAATGATGTGGTAACAGCGTTGGGCGGCGGACGCGGCGAGGGCGGCGCCATGGCGGCGGACGCGGCGCTGGCCGCGAGCCCCGAGGACGCGCTCGAGGCGCTGCTGCGCGAGGCCGAGGCGCTCAAGCAGAAGCTGGAGGAGGAGCGCCAGAAGCTCAACGACGTGACGCGTGAGTGCCGCGGCGACCGCTCCCCCGCCCCACGCGCGGATCGACCGAGCGTTCATCCCGCGTTTACTGTTTACATTTAGTACACCTTGTAACACCTTCCTAAGCCATCAAAATTAGCTTAATATAGGTAGAACTTAACCATATAAACTATCTAAGCCAAATTTATAGTACATCTCAAAAGGAAAGTGAAGACTAAAATTTTGTATTAATTTTGGTACAAGGTGCCACACCACCTGGGTGCCTGGAGCACTTCAACTATCCATTGCCAGATCTTGTTTCAACACACCACCAAACTGTGGAAACAACTCCCATCGACTGTGTTCCCACTTGATTACAACTTAGGGCTATTCAAGGAATGGACCAATAAATTCCTGAATCAGTTATCAGGTAACATCGGGTGACCCGCCTGCTTGCTATTCTTATAAAAAAAAGGGTTTTTTGCAACTATCTTAAAATAGAAAAAATACTGGGTAGTGGGTACCTAGGTACAACATTTCTTAGAGAGATATTTTGTCACAAAGCAAAAAGATATTATTCTCCCAGCAATAATGCTCAATTTCACTGGTGGTACCGAAACCATTTGCTAAGTAGATCCCTTAGCAAAACCTAACACACTTCAGCTCCTTAACTATAACCTTGCAAAAAATCATGTCATTCCATTTCTCTGTTACTGCATTATTGAAGGATAAACCAACAGACAAACACACTTTCACATATTTTATATTATGAGTAAGGATTAACCTCGGTTATTGTGGTGTGTCATAAAATATAATACTTCCTTATTCATAAATTCAAACATTCTTTCCTTGACTTATTGTTGGTTGGCTTTGGAAGGCAGTAAGTCCTCTAGCCCAGTGTAAGCTGGAGCACCCTGCAACTGATGTGTGTGTCAGCTGCAAGTTGGTACATCACTCTTTCTTGCCCACAGTGTCCAGTGTTGCGGAGAGGCTGGAGCAAATCAACTTCCCCACCCTGAAGTCGCGGCGGGTGCTCAAGGGCCACCAGTCCAAGGTCCTCTGCTGCGACTGGTCTCCTGACAAACGTCACCTCGTCTCCTCTTCACAGGTTGGCCTAGAGTTGTTAAATACCTCACAACTAATCTATATCTAATATCTATACAAATAGAATTGAAAACTTTGTGATTTTGAATTAACTGCCTCTATTTAAGCTCATGTGATTATTATTTGAATGATAAAATAATTAATATATATTTTTTATTTTATTAATTGGTTTAACAACAGGCACTAACACAAGAATGACAAAAAACATTATACCTAAATTAAACATTTCAGGTGTGCACCCAAGTGCAGGCAAACCAACATGCATATTGCATAGAATCAATGTGCAAATGCTGGTTTGCCCTTACAACTACCTACTTAATAAAGTTAACATAGCAGTTTCAATATATTGAAACAGTGATCTTCTATATCGTTGTAAAGAGAGTGAATGTAAAACTACATTTGAGTTGCATTTGAGTTTTTAGAAAGCTTGTACATTGGATTTGGACGATGAAGGGACCACTGTAATTTCCTCATTATATCAAGTCATTACAGAACCATAAATTTAAGTCTGAAATGCTTACCTACCTGCCTAGCTAATATCAATAAACAAAAAGTAAAGGTTACCACAGTTGCTGACAATCTGTGTGGATGTAAACAAAAGATAAGGAAGCTCTTTGTGTCTTTGGCGGCCGACTCCGGTCGCAATATCTGCATGGGATTTCTAAGAATTTGTTACATAAAAAACAGTCCCTACACCAGAACTCTGTGTTACATCCAAAGTTGCTATAGCAACATACTTTGTACTTAAGTATGCTTTAATAGTTATTTATGCAAAAGATAAGGGGTATTAGAATAGAATAGAAATAATTTTATTCAAATAAACTATTTTACAAGTGCTCTTGAATCGTCGATGAGTCTACCACTGGTTCAGAATGCCCTTTCTGCTGAGAAGAACCAGCAAGGAACTCGGTGGTTGCTCTTTTCAAAACAAGTTTACAATACAATAGATACAATGCTATGTATGCAGTGTTTCCACATTGAGGGGAAGTTCCACCAAAGCATACTTACAATTCAAAACAATATGTCAACAACAGCAGACAATGTAGCCCCATTCCCGCCGTGTGGTGTGGTCTGTAGGTGATATTTATTTATTTATTTATTTTCAGTTGCAAAATCTTTACAAATACCCTGTTACACTAGCGGCACGCTATGATGGCCGGTTTGACGTTTGTCCGCTCATGAAGTTCCGTATTAATTGATAACGACTTTGAAGGAAATAATTGTATTACTTTATTGACGATAGTGATGTGCAGAGATTCATAAATTTTATCGAATGTAGTTTTAGGTTTAGGACTCAAAATTTATTTATTAAATTGATTTCTAAAATGTATACAAGTGTAGAAAAATCAGTTTGCACCATTTAAGGGGTGAATGTACTTGTGAATATGAACAATTTTCACTATGTGGACAAACCTCTGAAATCGCAAAAAAATATCAGCTGTTTCATACAAAAGGTAAAATTTTTATTTTTATATGATATATACCACAACTCGGCATTTGGTTTTCTAAATTGAAAATTTTTAAAAATGGAATCTAATACGATCGTCACATAGGATCGCTGGCTAGCACAACTACTACCTCCGGCAAACTCGCGTCAATGCTCAATGCAAAACAAAGCAGTTTCGAATTGACGTTGCTTCGAAAAGTATAAACTGTCAGTGCAATGCGATTGTGATATAGTTTTGACCTGGCTTTGGATTTCAAATATTGATACTGCATTACTGTTGACCCTTGCTCGTTAATTTGGACTCTGTTCAAGCCCTTTGTTGTGGATTTCGTCGATATGACCGAACGTACGCAGAGAACTGTTCTAAATAGTCAGACACGTGAGTTCGTAATACGCCTTCGTAACTATTTCGATCGTGAAGCTCAAAATGGAGGGCCAATTTTACCTATAACGTCAGTGGTTGAACGCGTAGCTGATGCGCTTAATATTGGACAACGAACTGTTAGACGGATAACTAAAAAAAAATATGGCGAGACTGGCACAGAAGAAAATAAACTTCACACACCAAAAAAGAGAAAACGAGCAAAACCAGTCGTAGGCATCGATAGCTTTGATGCCGATGCTATCCGAAGACATGTTTACGGCTACTATTTACAGAAGGAGTATCCAACAAGAAAAAAGTTGGTGCATTCACTGAAGGAAGCTGGATTATTCTTCGGTGGGGAAAGTTCTTTAACGAAGATTTTGAAGACCATTGGATTTCGATACAAAAAATGTAACAAACGCAAAATATTGATGGAAAGATTTGATATAGCGATGGCAAGGTATACTTTTTTACGGCAAGTGAAAGAAATCAAAAATTGGCAAAATGTTGTGTTCTTGGATGAAACATGGCTTAATGCTAACCATACTGTAGGCCGTTCTTGGAACGATGACACAGCAGCATCTACTTCCAAAGTTCCTGTAGGAAAAGGATCGCGACTTATAATTTGTCACGCCGGAACCATCAACGGGTTTGTCGAAGGTTCTCTCATGGCTTTTGCGTCAAAAACCACTGGAGACTATCATGAAGACATGAATGGAGAAAAGTTTACTGAATGGTTTACCTCAATGTTGTGTAGCCTCCCTGAACCATCTATTATAATTATGGACAACGCCCCATACCACTCGATGCAAATTGACAAGCCACCTGCCCAATCCCAAAAGAAAGCTGATATCGTCGCATGGCTTCGTAAAAATGGCGTAGATGCAAACATGAATATGTTAAAAGCGGAATTAGTACGTCTTTTAAAAGAAAACAAACCAACCAAGATCCGATACGTCATTGACGAAATAGCATTAGAACATGGGCACAGAGTTATACGGTTACCGCCTTACCATTGTGAGTATAATGCGATTGAGTTGGTGTGGGCTCAAATTAAGGGATATGCTGCAAGACACAATACAGAACCCCCATTTACCACAAAAAAAATGCTAAAATTATTAGAAGAAGCTTGTGAACATGTGACTAAAGGAGACTGGGAAAAGGTTGTGAATAGAACTGTTAAATTAATAAGGGAAGATTATGAAAGAGATGTGAAAATAGATAATATTATAGAAAACGAACATATAATTATTAATGTAGGTGATGATAGCAGTGACGACAGTGAAAATAGTAGTATGGACGAATCTGATTAATTATGGCCTTTTGTGGCACCTTTTTTGGTATCTTTTGTATTCATATGTTTCTTGTGTGCATATAAAGTATGTATATTCATTTTCATTCAAATATTCAGTTCGTTCAAATAAATTAAATAAACATATACATTTTTGTTTTATTAAACCTATTTAATCAGGTACAAAAACAAAACTTAATTGTTTTTTGTTCGAGAATAAATTGACATTCCACATCACTATTGTAATGTGTCAAACCGGCCATCATAGCGTGCCGCTAGTTTAGGGTGTAGCAACTTGGTCTGGAATCGACCGTAGTAGAGAGACCGATTTTATTTATTTTTATTTGCATCGTCGAAAAAATCACTTAAACTGTAGTAACATTTTTCTAATAAAAAGTTTTTTAATATTTTATAAAAATTTGTTTTCTTTTTCAACGTTTCGAATGCAGTCTGGCAAATTATTATATACTTTTATGGACATTACGAAGGGACTGGAGGTGTAAAGTTTTAGTTTTGATGGTGGTAGGGTTAGCTTATTTGTATGTCTTTCGGGAAATCGACGAGGTTTCTCTTCTTTTTTTTTATAAAAGTGTAGGTTTTTCCGAACAAATTTATATATCTCAAAGATATAGATGGAAGGTAGGGTTAAGATTTTTAATTCTTTAAAATGAGGTAGACATGAGTCTGTAGATTTTATATTTGCTAATATGCGGATGCACTTTTTTTGTAGTATGAAAAGGTCCGGGGCATCGGTGCTATTTCCCCAGAGAATAACACCATATCTCAAAAATGCGTACCCATAAGCATAATACGCAGCTAGTGCGGTTTTTAAGTTGGTGGTTCTTTTTAATTTTCTGAGGCCATAAATAAATTTACTTAGTTTAGTTTTTGTCTTTTCGATATGGTCCTTCCAATTTAAACATATTATACATAGCTTAAAATAAGAATCAACAAAGCCAATGTAATGTAATGGTTTGGTACTTTATTTGATGTTTTGATTAATTCCCTAAATAAGTATAACAATGCGAAGCTCCCTTAATTTTTTTTTTTTGAAAAATGATTTATGGATTCTTTGTATTTTTTTTTTTTTTCTCTTATCTCCAATCTGCGACGCGGCAATCTGTTTGACTGTAACAATAAGCCGTTCTGATGGTTGATAGTAGCTATCCGAGTTGGGCTTGAGCTTGAGCAAATTGTCCATTGACGCTTCACTCGTATCACATTGTCGGAGTCAGTAGTAGATCAGTGAAACACACTTTTTCTTTTCAATCTGGCAAACTGTAGGCTACCGGTTCCCTTCAGTTGTGAAGTCTAGATTGATACCGCATGCTGTTGCACATGATTTCCTGTTTTACTGTCTTCATTTGTAGATCTTGATGGATGTATTTGTTACTAATGTACCGTGGTATATTAAACATGTTTCTCAAAGTCTTACTTTGAAACCTCTCCAGTATTTCAACGTTACTGTTGCTGGCTGTACCCCACAGTTGGATCCCGTATGTCCAAATCGGTTTTAGAATAGCCTTGTATACAGTGATTTTGCTGGTTCTCGATAGCTGAGAGTGTTTTCCTATGAGCCATGAAAGGTTTCTCACTTTGGTGTCCAGCTGCTTTCGTTTTGTCCATATGTGCTTTTCCAGGTCAATCGTCTGTCCAAGTGCATGCCTAAGTATTTAGCAGTATCTGCTTGTGGTATTGTTTCGTTGTTTAAAGTGACCGTTGGGCAGGTTTCTTTTCTTAGGGTAAATGTAACATGAACAGATTTACTCTGGTTAGCTCTTATTCTCCAAAAATGTAGCCACTCTTCAACATCAACTAATTGATTTTGCAGGTTAGCGGTTGCTGTAACTGGATCCTCATGTACTGACAATAGCGCGGTATCGTCAGCATATGTGGCAGTAACGGTATTATCATTTTCAGGCAAATGTGCTGTAAAGATTAGGTATAAGATTGGGCCCAGTATGCTACCTTGCGGGACTCCCGATAAGATTTCGTATAAACCCGAAAATTCTCCGTTAAACTTTACTTCAAAACACCTTTGGCTCAAGAACGATTTCAGTATGGCAAAGAATGAGTGTGGCAAGGTCTTCTTTACTTTGTATAACAAGCCCTCATGCCACACTTTATCGAAGGCTTGACTTATGTCGAGGAACACAGCTGAACAATATTTTTTATTCTCCAATGTACGGCTTATGATGTCTGTTAGTCTGTGCACTTGTTCAATTGTGCCGTGACCTTCTCTGAAACCAAACTGATGGCTAGGTATGCATTGTTTGAGGTATGGTTTCATTCTACTAAGAAGAATTTTCTCTAGTAGTTTTGATAATACGGGAAGTATACTAATGGGTCTGTACGACTCAACTTCGTTGGGTGGTTTTCCCGGTTTAGGGAGCATGACAACCTGTGCTATTTTAAATTGGCTTGGAAAGTAGGATAGTCTCAAACAAGCATTAAAAACAGCTGTCAAGTATATGACGCTCCTTTTAGGAATGTGTTTGAGTATGGTGGCGTCAACAAGATCATAACCAGCTGATTTACCTTCCTGTAGACTTTTAATTTCTTTTTTGAGTTCTTGCGGAGTGACGCATTTTAAGGGTAAGCACATTTGTGAGGCTGAATCCAGGTATTCTCTTACGGCCTTATCTTGTTCAGTTCTTGTACTAGGTAATGGCTGAAATACTTTACTTAGATGTTCTGCAAATGCCGTAGCTTTATCTTTGTCGGATCTGGCTCACTCGTTATTTACCTTTTTTATGGGTGGTATATGACTCTTTGGCCTATTCATTTTTGCTGTAGCTTTCCATAAGGAGTAGTTGGTATCCTGTGTGGGGGTTAATTTAGAAATATAATTTTGTAGGTTTGAGTTTTGCATATTGTTTATAAGTATTGACAATTCTTTGGAAACTCTATTGAATTCCTTCTTATCTGATGGGTATCTAGTATTATGCCATATTTTCCGTAAATGTCGTCGTTCTTGGACTTTGTCTTTAATGAATTTTGGATAAGAATGCTGTTTCAACGGTCTATTGTTGGTTATTGGTGTTGTATCTTGTAGTGTGTTATGTATCAGCTTATAAAACATTTCTATTGCCATATCAATCTGCTCTGAAGATTTCAACGGTATTTTTAGATCAGTGTCTCTTTCTAGGAGGAAGTGAAACAGTTCCCAATTGGTTTTTTTATTATATATTCTATCGGGGAAAACTACTTGTGCTACCTTACTGTTTATATTTAATATGACAGGTGTATGGTCAGAATTTAGATCAAAGCATGATTCAACACTCATATTGCTGTGGTTTACATTTTTTGTGATATAGAAATCCAGTAAGTCAGGTATTTTGTTTCTATCTGTAGGCCAGTATGTTGGTTCACCTTGAGATGCGTATTGTAACTTTAGACCATTTATAGCATTAAATAGTTGTCTGCCTCGGGGGCTAATTAGTCTTGATCCCCAGCTTGTATGTTTTGCGTTCCAGTCACCACCGCAAATAAATCTAGAGCCAAGGAGCAGAAAATATTCTTTAAAATCATTTGATGTGATTGTGTGTCTTGGTGGGCAATACACGGCCGATAGTGTAGTTTCAACTTTGTTTTCTATAATTTTTATCGAAGTGGCTTGAATTTTATCAGTGCATGTTGGCTGTATAAGATAATGCTTTATGTTTTTTTTAATAATTATAGCAGTTCCTCCGTGGGTGTTACCTGATGGGTGATTTGTTACGTATATGTAAATGAAGCCTCAGCGTTCTTCATTTTGAAATTGCCGCGCCGTACACGTCACACAGCGCATATTTTATGACTTGGCTCTGTGGCCGTCTTGCGGTTGTCAAGTTTGACACTTGACAGGTTTGACATTCGAAATATAACGGTCGGACTTATAGGCAACTAAAAATTTATAAATTAATTTAATAAGTGAAATAATAGCTTTTATTGTTGTTTCTCTTTTAATTTCAGGTATGTAATTTTGTATTTAACACTTAGCGATATTCGCGTTACTATATTGTAAACAAGGGCATTAAATAAAACAACTCTTTTAATTTCAGAGCAACTCAAACTAGTTTTTATTTCACAAGTACGAAAGTAATCATAAATCCCATTATAAAACAACAATATTACAGCTGTTTTTAACAAAAATTGAACATGGAAAAGTTAAGATTTGAATTTAAAGTGCTAAAAGCCATTGAAGATCCAAAAACAAATGTAATTTGTATAACTTCAATTACTGATGCCAATAATCGTACCTTTCTGATTCCTGAACAATTTCAACCTTCAAAACTGCATGATACAGTGATAAAAACACAAACATTTCAAAAAGTAAAGACTACACTGCAAAAGAGGAATGATAGAAGACAAGTTTGGATTGAGCTAACATCAGAGCTATGTGATACCTACATAGATGAGTATGGGAATATGCAGTTTAAAGGATATTTATTAGAGGAATTAACACAAGAAACACAGAAACAGGCTTCTACTTCTGGAATTTCAGAAGAGGTTTTAACAAGAATCTTGGAAAAGTTTGCTGAAAGGAAGAATGACACATCAAAGTCCGACAACATTAAAAAGTTGACAGAGAAATGTGTTATAGAAAAATTCAATAATAAAACTTCAAATGCATCTCAGTGGATGGCTATTTTTGAATCAGAATGTACTCGTATAGGAATAGAAGGAGATACTAGGAAGATTGAGGCTTTGAGATTATTCTTGGAAGGTTCATGCCTTGATTGGTATAGCTCAATGCTCATAAAATATACAGTCAATTCGGAATGGCCAACATGGAAAGAAAACTTTTGTGAAACTTATGCGGACCGTGGATGGTCTCCGGTCAGATATGCAATGCTATTCAAATATAGACAGGGATCATTATTGGAATATGCTTTAAAGAAAGAAAAACTTTTATTAGAGATAAATAAATCTATGGATAATACTACCTTAATTGATTTAATCGCTACGGGTCTCCCAAATTTTATTTCGGACAAAATTGATAGAAAAAGCTTAAAGGAAACTAAGGATTTATTTAATAATATCAGGAGCTTGGAACATCTAGTAAATAAGAAGAATTATGGAAAAAAAGTGGAAAGCTTGGAAAATAAAATAAAGGAAAAAGACGGAAACTACAAACCGTGTGGAATTTGTGAAAAAGAAAACAAAGGCAGCCGGCATCATCCTGAGTCCTTGTGTTGGTTCAAAAACAAAAATAATGATAGACAAAAAAGAGGTCAGATTAGAACGGTTAATAATTCAGAATTAGAAACAGAATTAAATGAAATAAACCCAAAAAACTAGTGATTCCGCCATTAATCAAGATTAAATTGTTATTAAATGATACCTTAGAAACAATGGGGATTTACGACTCCGGATCAAATGTATCTTTGGTAAATTCCAGATTGCTATCATTGAAAAAAAATTCCATTAACAATAATAGTATATCTATTAAAAATGCAAACTTAAAGACGATTAATGGTGTGAAAAAAACCAAAGGGTTGGTAACATTAAAGATCAAGATTTTTGATATTGAAAAAAAAATTAATGTTTTTGTAATCGATGAAGAAAACTTTGATTATAATTTTTTAATTGGACTAGACTGCATAAAAGAATTTCACCTTATTCAAAATGAGAAGTTAGAAATTACTCAGAATATCCCCAGTCTCCAAATAGAGAATAATAGAGAGGAAACAAATTTCACAAACAAAAAAATATTGGCTGACTTTTCGAGTAGTAAGATTGAAGAAAAATGCAATAAAAATATGGAAGCCCAGAATAATTCATGGCATGAATATAAAATAAACTTTAATGAACACATAGAAGAGACTAATTTTACTATTTCTGTAAATCATCTAGATCTTCAAAAGCAGACAGAAATAGATGAATTACTATGCAAATATAAATCGCTTTTTGCTAAAGACAGATATGATATAGGCACGGTGAAAGGCTATGAGGCACATATTGATTTACTAATTGATAAATACTGTTCTAAAAGACCCTACAGGTGCACTATCGAAGATAAAAAAGAAATTGAGCAACAAGTAGCAAAGCTATTGCAAGAGAACCTAATTGAAGAGTCCTATAGTCCTTTTGCTGCGCCAGTAACACTGGCCTATAAAAAAGAAGAGGGAAAGAGATCAAGATTATGTATAGATTTTCGTGAATTAAATAAGATTGTGGTTCCTCAGTCACAACCGTTTCCACTTATTGAAGACTTGATGGTAAAGACGACAAAATGTAAATACTTCTCAACACTGGATATAAATTCAGCATTCTGGTCCATTCCTTTGAAGATTGAAGACAGAAAAAAAACTGCATTTGTTACCCAAGAAGGTCACTACCAATGGACATGCTTACCATTCGGTTTAAAAACATCACCTGCAATTTTTCAAAGAATATTGAGTAATATTATACGGAAACATAAACTATCAGATTTCACAGTGAATTACATTGATGATATTTTGGTATTTTCTGAGACATTCACAGATCATATTAAACACTTATCACTTTTGTTAGAAGCAATATTAAAAGAAGGCTTTAGATTAAAATTCTCAAAATGTAACTTTGCACAAGATTCAGTAAAATACTTAGGTCACATTATAAAAAATAATACAATCACTCCACTTAAGGATAATTTAATTGCTATAAAAGATTTCCCAGTCCCTAAAACTCAGAAAAATGTTAGACAGTTCCTAGGTAAGATAAACTTTTATGGGAAATATGTGCCAAAAATATCAATTATACTAGATCCATTACATAATTTATTAAGACTAGTGGTTCGCCCCGAACTGAGACCTCGCGGTAACGGTTTCCCATAATTACTTATTCATTCAATAGATACATGACGAACAAAATTGACATTATTATTATGCCCGTTTTCACCAACCATACCTAAATCATCCCCTTTGTAGAAGTCTCTTTACGTAGGTAGCCCCTAAATACAATCCTAACATCCCATATGTCATTTTCACCTTTAGTTGTCCCGTAGAGGTTTGTAATAACAAAGTTGACAGAAAGTGTCAACTAACTTAACATATGTAGCCCGTAAAGGTTAGGGAACTGTTATAGTGAAATCCTCAAGGCCTCAATCAAACTTAGGTATAGTTTTTTGGAACATTCAAATTAAATTACTTGTACACAGCGTCAACTATCGACACGATCAGAAAACATGTAAAAACAAACTGCAACGTGAAGTTTTATTGATGTTTGCTAAATGACTAAATAATAATTTTAATTGAATATATTATGTTACATATAAGCTGCATTTGCTATATGAGATGAGAGCGCCATCTATTGACATCATTGTGAAGTTCTGTTGTTGCTGCTCATTAAAAGTTAAATAATTTAGTTTCCTTATTACATTTATCTAATTTTAGTATTTGTTGTTCAAGTACATGATATTACGCTAAAATTATAAAACTTTCAAGCCCCAGCTCTCAATGGTTATTCCGTTGTGAGGTCAAATATAATCTCCACTTTGAAAGCCCCCCATTTCGTCAATTTTAGGAAAAAAATTAAAAAAAAAATACTTTTGTACTCTGTTTCAAATTATCTTTAAAATGACGTACTGTAACCCTATGAAAAGCAAAAATTTTTTTTTTCGTCGCTTTCGCTTCTATGAGAGCCCCCCTGAAATAAAGATTTTTATAACTTTTTAAGCCATTTTCGGCTGGAGGCCATCGGTTTACATATTATATCTAAAATTGAAGTAATTACGTTCAGTAATTCAGAAGTTATAAGGCTCTGACAGACGGACGGACGGACGGACGGACGGACGGACGGACAAGTGCAAATTCACTCAAGTAGACTCAAAGACCTTCGCTTCGCTCGGTCGAAAAGGACAAAAATTTATTTGGTCAGAAAAATGTCAAGAGTCTTTTGAAACAATAAAAAAATTACTTTGTTCGAAACCAATTTTAGCAATCTTTGACCCAGATCTCCCAATACATATTTATACAGATGCTAGCATACAAGGAATCGCCGCGGTTTTAAAACAACCTCAAAATAATGGAGAAGAGAAACCGTGCGCATATTTTTCAAAGAAATTAAATGAAACACAAAAAAAGAGAAAAGCTATTTATTTAGAATGTTTGGCCATTAAGGAAGCAGTAAAATATTGGCAATACTGGCTAATAGGAAAAAGATTCAAGGTTTTTACTGATCATAAACCTTTGGAAAAAATGAACATAAAAGCAAGGACGGATGAAGAACTAGGAGAGCTAACATATTACCTATCACAGTTCAACTTTGAGATAAAATATTCTCCAGGAAAATACAACCTGGAGGCAGATAGTTTGAGCAGAAATGCGGTTTTAGAGCCATGGGAAAATCAAGAAGAGATTTTAAAGATTATAAATTTGATTA
Organism: Oeneis ivallda; assembly: GCA_029955525.1. Lineage (NCBI taxonomy): Eukaryota > Metazoa > Arthropoda > Insecta > Lepidoptera > Nymphalidae > Oeneis > Oeneis ivallda. The sequence goes on along the minus strand of JARPMR010000017.1, from coordinate 144,094 downwards.
AAATAGAAGATATCCAAAGTGATCAAAAAAAGAAATGGAGATATAAAACAAAATAGAGATAAACTAACATTAAAAGATAATATTTACTATTGTAAGAGTGGGAAAAGGGAAAAGATACTGCTAACTGAAGAATTCAGTAAGAAATTTATTGAGAACGTACATCGCACATACTGTCATATAGGTATACAGCAAATGAAAAAGAAAATAAACCCATTTTATGCGGCGAAAAATTTATCAGCTAATATAAAAAAACTTTGTGATACCTGTGAAGTTTGCAAAAAAAATAAATCCAGAGGGAAATATAATTTTGGACTTATGTCTCACTTAGGACCGGCTACTTATCCTTTTGAAATTGTATCTATAGATACTATTGGTGGATTTGGTGGTTCACGTTCTACAAAAACATATTTACACCTTCTAGTAGACCACTTCACAAGGTATGCTTATATTTTGACTTCAAAAACTCAAAGTTCATATGATTTTATAAAGCTAGTTCAAAAAGTATCAAAAGAAAATAAAATTGGCTTAATTCTGTCTGATCAATACCCAGGCATTAACTCAAAAGATTTTAAAAACTTTTTAGAAAAAGAAAATATACCCATTGTCTTTACTGCAGTAAATACACCATTTTCAAATGGTCTGAATGAGAGGTTAAATCAAACATTGGTTAATAAAATAAGATGTAAGATAAATGAACGAAAAGATAAATTAGCCTGGACGACTATTGCTCATGAGTGCACGGAAAAGTACAATGAAACGGAACACACGGTGACTGGATTTTCACCAAAATACCTACTGGAAGGAAAAAATGTGGACATCTTACCAGAAGAATTGAAACAGCATAATACACAGAATGAGTTATTTCAAGATAGAACAACCGCATTAGAAAACACACTAAAATCACACAATTATAATAAGCAAGTCTTTGACAAGAACAGGAGACAATTTGAATTCAAAGTGGGAAACTTAGTATATGTTGAAAACGGAAACCGGTTGAACAGGAGAAAACTAGACGAATTGAAAATAGGGCCATATGAAGTTTTAGAGAAAATATCAAACTGCATCTACAAAATAAACACAGGACATAAGAAATGTGAATCAAACATCTTCCATATAACAAAGCTGGTTCCAGTGTTGAAGTAAGGTCTACTGCAGCGGGGAGATGTAAATGAAGCCTCAGCGTTCTTCATTTTGAAATTGCCGCGCCGTACACGTCACACAGCGCATATTTTATGACTTAGCTCTGTGGCCGTCTTGCGGTTGTCAAGTTTGACACTTGACAGGTTTGACATTCGAAATATAACGGTCGGACTTATAGGCAACTAAAAATTTATAAATTAATTTAATAAGTGAAATAATAGCTTTTATTGTTGTTTCTCTTTTAATTTCAGGTATGTAATTTTGTATTTAACACTTAGCGATATTCGCGTTACTATATTGTAAACAAGGGCATTAAATAAAACAACTCTTTTAATTTCAGAGCAACTCAAACTAGTTTTTATTTCACAAGTACGAAAGTATTCATAAATCCCATTATATATATATTATAGTTTTGTATTGCTATGTGGGATTTAGCTGTAAACCTAGTTTCCGAAATTAATGCAATATCGACTTTTTTACTATTAAGAAATATTTCCAGGTCTAATTGTCGTTCTTTTAGACCATTGGCATTCCATGTTAGTATTCTTAGGTTGGTATAACTTATTTTGGTGTAACAATCGTTGAAATAAGCTGAACCATTCGATCCATCATTTTGTCAATCATGTTACTCATGATTAATTGAAATTTGTTGAGCATGATTTCCATCATCTCATTCATGCTGTTTGGTTCTGCAGTGTGCTCTGTAGACCTTGTATTATAAGGAGTTCTTGTAACATCAGCGTACGTTCGATTTGATGTATATTCGTGTGTTTTATATGTTTTTGGTTCTTTTGCCTCTTTGTTAGCTGGGTTTTTTTGAGTAGGTATGCCATGTTTCTGCTTTGGTCCCAATTTTAGGATTTTTTCTCTGTACTGTTTGTATTTGTTACAACCTCTATAACTATCCGGATGTTTTTCCGAGCAGTTAACACATGTTGCTTCCGTATCTGGACGTTTTGTGCAGGATGACGTAGGATGTTCTTCAGCGCATTTGACGCATCTGTACGGTCTGAAGCACTGATTTTTAGTGTGTCCAAAACGCTGACATCGTTTACATTGAATAACTTCCTTTTTCTTGTATGGAGCTTCAAAAGAAACTTTTGTGTGATTAAGATGCTTGATGTTGAAAATTTCTTTGTTGTTAAATTTTGGTTCTAGATCTATATAAAAAATAGGTAATGGTACTTTAGTTGTCCTGTGTTTAACGTTTATTATTTGTCTGGTGTCATGACCTAGTTCTTGGAGTTCTTTTTTAATTATTTCGGTGTCTTCAGATGCATGTAATCCTCTCAAGACTACTCTGTATGCCCTTTCGCTTTTTAATTTATAGGTATAGTGATTAATATTCTTGTCTATGAGATTTGCTCTAATAATTTTGTAAGTTTCAATATCTTTGGGCATTAATTTTACAATATGACCAGTTTTCAATGTTGTCATAATATACATATTTTTATTGACAAATTTAGATAGCTCTTCTCTGAGTGTAATTATGTCTATGACTCCAGTAACAAAGATGGGTTCTGGTTTAGGGATGTATACTTTTACAACTTCTTTTTCAGTTTGTTCATCGTCAAGTATATCATACCTATTATGTGTAGGGATTTGGTAAGTTGTTTTCTTGATATTTTCATTCAGGTTAGGGCTACTAGCTTTCCTTTTCCTGTTAATTGGGACTTTATCCTTTTGCCATTCACGCTTTTCAGTTTCATCTGCTCTAATAGGTGTTTCCTCCGTAGGGCTTTCATTGCATGGAGTTGCGCTGGTTGAGCTACCTGGTTGCGTTATCTTTTCCTTATTTATAAACATGCTTTTGTGGAATGTTTGCTGAACCATGTGCTTATTTCTTTGTGGGTCACGCACTAACGTGAGCAAAGGATTGCCACCCTCAACTTGTCCAGAAGTTACATGTGTGATGTCTCCAAGGGATGAAGATCTTTCTCTGTTCAAGTGACCAGGTATAGCTGATGTTTTTGTATTATGGAGTACCCGCTGCTTTGCTTTTCTGCTTTCGGGCAGTAGATTATTTTGGCCAGTAGCATTCTTCACTGATGGGGTAGCCTGGTTGCCCACTACCTCACAGCTGCTGCCAGTAACATTTACTATCACAGGAGCCTGGGCATCCACTCCTGTGGAGTCTTCGGTAACATATTTCTCACTCGAGGGCCCGGGTACCCTTGAGCGCCGGGGGTCAGCCGGATCGCAAGACATAACACTCTCATTATTATTTGACTTTTCCATATTTAAAAAGGGGGGTTGGGAATATACTTATGGCACTTTCCCAAGGCACCATAGCTACAATCTTAGAGGAGATTTAGTTCCTCTGGACCAGTAGGGGCCACTAACAGGATATTTGACCGCCGCCTGTGACTCGGCGTTGTTGCTCTTTAGCACCACCCAGGGGGCACGTGTAGGGTGGGCCTAGGAAAGGTGGTAAAGTCCTATGGACGCGAGCAACCATTGCCCCCCCAAATTCTTTGTATTGACTTTGAAATTTTTGTATTTTGAAGAACTTTTTCATATCTTGGAATTCAAAATCATTCATTTCATGTAGGCCAACTTGTGGCTCTTATGACAGGTCAGGAATCTACCACTGGTTTGGAATGCTGATTCTGCTGAGAAGAGCTGGCAAGAAACTCAGGCTCTTTTTAAAATAAAAATGTTACAAAATATAGCTTATCTATCTTGGGAACAGCTGAAGGTGAAGCAAAGCTAAATTGAATAGAACATAAATATTTTTTATTTAAATAAACTTTTACAAGTGCTTTCGTGTCTATGCATAATATAAACGAATCCACCACTGGTTCGGAATGGTACTTACAACTCAATACATGTTAAGACGGGCAGACAGAAAGTAGGCCCCATTCCCGCTGGTGGAACCCGTTCACGAGCATGACGCACGAGCCAGCCGTTGCTTGGATCAACAACATTTGAATGGCGTCCTCTGGTTGCAGGACGGCAAGGTGATGATCTGGGACGCGTTCACGGCGACGCGCGAGCAGAGCATCGCCATGCCCAGCACGTGGGTGCTGGCGTGCGCGTACGCGCCGTCGGGCGCGCTGGTGGCGGCGGGCGGGCTGGACAACAAGGCGACGGTGTTCCCGCTGGGCGAGGGCGAGGAGCCGGCCGCGCGCAAGCGCACCGTGGCCACGCACACGTCGTACGTGTCGGCGTGCCTGTTCCCCAACACGGACCGGCAGGTGGTGACGGGCAGCGGCGACGGCACGTGCGCGCTGTGGGACGTGGAGTCGGGCCAGCTGCTGCAGAGCTTCCAGGCGCACGCGGCCGACGTGCTGGCGCTCGACCTGGCGCCCACCGACCTGGGCGACACGTTCGCGTCGGCGGGCTGCGACCGCGCCGTGCTGCTGTGGGACATGCGCTCCGGCCACGCCGTGCAGGCGTTCGACGCGCACGCCAGCGACGTGACGGCCGTGCGCTTCCACCCGGCCGGCGACGCGCTCGCGTCGGGCTGCGACGACGCCGCGTGCCGCCTGTTCGACCTGCGCGCCGACCGCGAGGTGGCGCGCTACGGCCGCGACAGCGTGCTGTTCGGCGTCAACTCGGTGGAGTGGTCGCTCAGCGGGCGGCTGCTGTTCGCGGCCTACAGCGACCACACGGCCGGCGTGTGGGACGCGCTGCGCGCCGCGCGCGTGGGCGTGCTGTGCGGCCACGAGCACCGCGTGGCGCGCGTCGCGCTCGCGCCCGACGGCACCGCGCTGGCCAGCGCCTCGTGGGACTGCACGCTGCGCGTGTGGGCCTGAGCGCGCAGGAGTCAATCGTAAATAGGTATACAGACAAGTTGTGTTGGAAATGTACTAATGACTAATATTAACTGTCTAGAAAAATCCAAAGAATCTGTTATTCTTAGAATAAATACTCCTAGAAACGGAATAGTCGACGCGGTGATAAGCAATTTTTAATGAGACGAAAGCATATTCCTATGCAGTATCGTCGCGTTAGTACGACGAGTCACGGAAAATTATTGAAAAATACGTACTGTGCTGTGAGAGGGCGTCGTAATCCATCACAATAACTATCAAAAACATAATTAACAGTACCAGTACCGACAATAATGGCACACACATTCATTGCTTGTTTGGAGCGGAACTGTTAGAAACTTCCGATCTATGAGTATTTAATCTTAGCTGTTATTATTATTTATTGGTTTGAATTTAATAGTTATTGTTGATTATGCACTATATATTCTTAGGAATAGATAATGAAACATAAAATTTGTGATAGGCATTGTATTCCAATAAAAAGTATTATTAATTTTATTTATAAATTATAAAAGTCCTTGCAAGAATATAAATTATATAAATATTTAGCCAACTTATAATAGAATTATAATTAAATAGAATTCTAGGTGTATTTAACTCACAAAATGTTAGTAGGCATATAAGATATTGTATTCTATGTAATAAACGTGGTAAGAGCTTGTAACCCAGGCCCAGGCCGGACTCGGCTAAGTCCGCCCTCGCGACTATAGTATACAGTATACACATACCTACTTATGCGGTGCGACACTCGCAGTCGCGGTTTAGGGCCTTGTAACCCAGGCCCAGCCCGGACTAGGCTAAGTCCGCCCTCGCGACTATAGTATACAGTAGGTATACACGTACCTACCTATTCGGTGCGACACTCGCAGTCGCGGTTTAAAGTTTCCCTATTTCCAATAAACTCTTAAGTTAAAATGAGTTTTATTTGCTCATCGAAACAATTATTCTTCTGTGACCTGTGGAAAAAAACAAAAGAAATTATAATAATATTTAATAAGAGTACCTAAATAGGTCAGCACAATAGGTATATTATGATAGTCCCTTTTTTGATATTCTAGTTTTAGCACTGAATATCATCAAATAAACTCAGTCTCTGTTTAGTATCCTAACGTGTAGCACTTGCACCGTCAAAGATAGTATTTCTTAGCCGTAAGTTACCTACTTCAGGGATTGCCGTTTGTAGTAGAGTAGATTGAACGTTATATCGATTGATGACTAATGAGTAGAAACGGAGTGGTTGTTATAATCTCTTGGAATAGAATAGAATTGTTTTTTAATCAAATCAACTTTTTTACAGGTGCTTTTGAATCGTCGATGAGTCTACCACTGGTTCGGAATGCCGTTCCTGCCGAGAAGAAACAGCAAGAAACTCGGCGGTTGCTCTTTTCAAAACAAGTTTACAATATAATAGATATCATGATATGTATGCAGTGTTTCCACAATGAGGGATAGTTCCACAAAAGCATACCTAATTATAATTCAACACATGTTAAGACGGGCAGACAGAAAGTAGCCCGCTGGTGGAACCCGTTCACGAGCATGACGCATGACCCAGTCATTGCTTCGCTCAACCATATTTGAGAGAACGTAACAACCCGCATCACACACCACCACAGAAATGTTAGAGAGCGTAACATACTTAGGCTACCCATCCTGATGACTAGAATACCTATCGATTCTTCCAATTCAATTCCCATGCAATAGCTTTTAGAGTCTGCACAACCAAACAAGACCCGTGGCATTAGGGGAAGCCCGGGAACTAATACATTACAATGTAAAGCGTCTGCCGTCTCGGAGTCATTTCGTGACGCGGACCATGGATTAGCATGTTTTGTTTTGGCTTTTGCTTTTGCTATGAAACTAGGAATTACTAGTTTTTGCGAATGAAATGATCAGGAAAACAGGCATGGTCAAAGGAAGAAAGTACATATGAGTGAATCAAGAGTGAATTTTGATACTAAAAGCGCAGAATACGCTACAAACATGGAACTAGGAATTACGACTACGTCAAAATACAGTCACAAACATCTAAGAAGTACTGCAGTTTCCAATGTACCTACTTACTCGTAGACAGATTAAGGGTGGAACCACATTTGTGAGGATCGATTCGGATTTTGCCTATACAAAACTGTCATTTTCCATACATTCGTGTACGCATCGAAAAGCCGATTTGATCCGTACACGTTTCTATGGAAAATGACAGTTTTGTATAGGCAAAATCCGAATCGATCCTCACAAATGTGGTTCCACCCGTATTTAATTATCAAAAGCTTCTTGGGAAGTACCACGAAGAATAAATACCTACAAAGCATAGACGAATGATATATTTTACTACCGCTACAAAGGCTGCGTCAAGCATAATGTTCGTTTTCCTAGTTCCATGAAAGAAACAAATTAGACGTACCTAGTCGTAATTCCTAGTTCCATGGAAACAAATGTCTTCATGAAACCTACCGAATTTTCGGTAGATCTACCGAAACGGGCTCCCGTCTACCGATTTCGAGTGGGTATGATCTACCAATTTTTCTAAAGGCTTGATTGTTATGGTAACTTGCTCTGTTTTACCCTAAAGTTCATAATTATGTAAATCTAGGAAACACCACCATAAAGAGTTTCCCCGATTGGTCGGATTTGCTAGTAATTAGAAAATCAGACCAATCCAATTACTAATAGACGTACTATTTATTTTTATTTGAAAGCCCAAATACCAAGTTTTATGGTTAAAACTTGAAGGATGACGGACTTTCATACAAATTTTAATACCATTGGGGATGGAATTTCAAAGGACATTACCAGTGGCACTATGGGCGCTTGCCTAAACTAGCGGCACGCTATCATGGCCGGTTTGACACATTACAATAGTGATGTGGAATGTCAATTTATTCTCGAACAAAAAACAATTAAGTTTTGTTTTTGTACCTGATTAAATAGGTTTAATAAAACAAAAATGTATATGTTTATTTAATTTATTTGAACGAACTGAATATTTGAATGAAAATGAATATACATACTTTATATGCACACAAGAAACATATGAATACAAAAGATACCAAAAAAGGTGCCACAAAAGGCCATAATTAATCAGATTCGTCCATACTACTATTTTCACTGTCGTCACTGCTATCATCACCTACATTAATAATTATATGTTCGTTTTCTATAATATTATCTATTTTCACATCTCTTTCATAATCTTCCCTTATTAATTTAACAGTTCTATTCACAACCTTTTCCCAGTCTCCTTTAGTCACATGTTCACAAGCTTCTTCTAATAATTTTAGCATTTTTTTTGTGGTAAATGGGGGTTCTGTATTGTGTCTTGCAGCATATCCCTTAATTTGAGCCCACACCAACTCAATCGCATTATACTCACAATGGTAAGGCGGTAACCGTATAACTCTGTGCCCATGTTCTAATGCTATTTCGTCAATGACGTATCGGATCTTGGTTGGTTTGTTTTCTTTTAAAAGACGTACTAATTCCGCTTTTAACATATTCATGTTTGCATCTACGCCATTTTTACGAAGCCATGCGACGATATCAGCTTTCTTTTGGGATTGGGCAGGTGGCTTGTCAATTTGCATCGAGTGGTATGGGGCGTTGTCCATAATTATAATAGATGGTTCAGGGAGGCTACACAACATTGAGGTAAACCATTCAGTAAACTTTTCTCCATTCATGTCTTCATGATAGTCTCCAGTGGTTTTTGACGCAAAAGCCATGAGAGAACCTTCGACAAACCCGTTGATGGTTCCGGCGTGACAAATTATAAGTCGCGATCCTTTTCCTACAGGAACTTTGGAAGTAGATGCTGCTGTGTCATCGTTCCAAGAACGGCCTACAGTATGGTTAGCATTAAGCCATGTTTCATCCAAGAACACAACATTTTGCCAATTTTTGATTTCTTTCACTTGCCGTAAAAAAGTATACCTTGCCATCGCTATATCAAATCTTTCCATCAATATTTTGCGTTTGTTACATTTTTTGTATCGAAATCCAATGGTCTTCAAAATCTTCGTTAAAGAACTTTCCCCACCGAAGAATAATCCAGCTTCCTTCAGTGAATGCACCAACTTTTTTCTTGTTGGATACTCCTTCTGTAAATAGTAGCCGTAAACATGTCTTCGGATAGCATCGGCATCAAAGCTATCGATGCCTACGACTGGTTTTGCTCGTTTTCTCTTTTTTGGTGTGTGAAGTTTATTTTCTTCTGTGCCAGTCTCGCCATATTTTTTTTTAGTTATCCGTCTAACAGTTCGTTGTCCAATATTAAGCGCATCAGCTACGCGTTCAACCACTGACGTTATAGGTAAAATTGGCCCTCCATTTTGAGCTTCACGATCGAAATAGTTACGAAGGCGTATTACGAACTCACGTGTCTGACTATTTAGAACAGTTCTCTGCGTACGTTCGGTCATATCGACGAAATCCACAACAAAGGGCTTGAACAGAGTCCAAATTAACGAGCAAGGGTCAACAGTAATGCAGTATCAATATTTGAAATCCAAAGCCAGGTCAAAACTATATCACAATCGCATTGCACTGACAGTTTATACTTTTCGAAGCAACGTCAATTCGAAACTGCTTTGTTTTGCATTGAGCATTGACGCGAGTTTGCCGGAGGTAGTAGTTGTGCTAGCCAGCGATCCTATGTGACGATCGTATTAGATTCCATTTTTAAAAATTTTCAATTTAGAAAACCAAATGAGTTGTGGTATATATCATATAAAAATAAAAATTTTACCTTTTGTATGAAACAGCTGATATTTTTTTGCGATTTCAGAGGTTTGTCCACATAGTGAAAATTGTTCATATTCACAAGTACATTCACCCCTTAAATGGTGCAAACTGATTTTTCTACACTTGTATACATTTTAGAAATCAATTTAATAAATAAATTTTGAGTCCTAAACCTAAAACTACATTCGATAAAATTTATGAATCTCTGCACATCACTATCGTCAATAAAGTAATACAATTATTTCCTTCAAAGTCGTTATCAATTAATACGGAACTTCATGAGCGGACAAACGTCAAACCGGCCATCATAGCGTGCCGCTAGTATAGGTGTCAAAAATCAATGTGCAGCAAATATTGTTTTATTTTTAGAATTATTGTTATATTCTATAGTTTTCAGACAAAAAAGTTTCAGGGGTCTAAAGGCTCTGAAAACTGAGAAAAATAAAGAAAAGTTTCACGAAATAAACAGATAACAGAGATAACTCTTTCGATACCAGATGGCGCTGGGCATTGTGGTTATCAAGTTTAAAATGTAAAAAAATGGTTTTCTACTGTTATATAGATGTCTTAGTGCGGGCTGCGACCCGCAACACTTGAATCTATTTAGAATAAATCAGTGTGCTACCGCCCGGCTTGATTGATTGACGTGTACCAACGTCCTCCCTTTTACCCGCGATACTTAACAGTGGCGACGATTGGTGGAAATGTCTACGGGAGCGACTTATGGAGTCCTATCGACCTTTGACCATCTCTCACAAGATTGGGACAGCTACAAGTCGCGTTTAAATCAATGGTTTATTGCTAACGACATAACCTCAATAACGGACAAAGCAACAACTAAGAGGAGGGCCATCTTGTTAACATCGTTATGTGAGTCATCATTCAAGTTAGCGAGTGACCTGGCGTTACCCAAGAAGGTGGAAGAACTAGAATACGAAGAGTTAGTGAAACTACTCGACGATCACTTCACACCAAAGAGGCTCGGGTTTGCGGAAAAGTCGACATTTTACGCCGCAACACAGCGACCAGGAGAAAGTCACACTCAATGGGCAGCCAGGATAAGAGGATTAGCAGCTCACTGTGAATTCAAGAACTTGGAGGAAGCCTTATTGGATAAATTTATTATGGGCATGGTAGCAGGACGTGAGCGGGACAAGTTGTTTGCGCAAAACCAGCGGGAGCTGACCCTCGCTAAGGCCATCGATCTGGCCGAGAGCGTGCGGTGTGCGCGGCAGGCCTCGTCACAGGCGGCGCCGGGCGCGAGCAGCGTCGGCGCAGCGAGTCCAGACACCGTGTTTAACGTTACCAAGAAGGACAAGTGCAGTGTGTGCGGGTTCACGAACCATAGGTCTAATCAGTGCCGATTCAAAACCTATAAGTGTAAAAAGTGTAATAATAGGGGCCATTTACGTAAAATGTGTCCTAACGAGGGGAAAGTAAAATACGTGGATGAAGGTACTGTGGATGACGGAGAGGACGGTGAGTCTTTCTATAATATACGATGCGTAAAAGGAAAACCGATGACGGAGCGCGTCATGATCAGTGGTCTGGCTTTGGAATTTGAAATCGATAGTGGATCTGCGGTAAGCGTAATTTCAGAAAATACCTACAAGTCTCATTTTAAACAATTACCATTGACAGTCACCACCAAAAAGTTATACAGTTACACGGGTGAAAATATTAAAACAATCGGAGTTGTATTATTGCCTGTATCTTATAATGGTCGTACGCAAGTACTGAATGTTTATGTAGTGCACGCAAGCGGACCGCCATTGCTGGGCCGGGATTTCATTCGCGAGTTTGACCTTGAACTAGCGCCCGCGAGGGGCGCGGCCGTACATGCGTTATGCGCGGAGGTGCAGGCCGGGGACGAGTTTAATATTATCAAACAACTCACTAATCAGTTTCCTAATGTCTTCTCTGACAAACTTGGATCGTTTAACAAGTATAAAATAAGCTTACACCTAAAACCGGATGCTAAGCCGATTTTTATGAAGGCGAGATCAGTACCTTACGCGTTAAAGGATAAAATAAACAAAGAACTGGATCGGTTATTATCTTTAGGCATTTTGAAACCTGTCGAACATTCTGAGTATGCATCGCCGGTGGTACCTGTTTTAAAGAAGAACGGCAGCATTCGATTATGTGCCGACTATTCAGTTACAATAAATAAACAGTTGGTTATAGACCAATATCCGTTGCCGACAGTAAATGACTTGTTAGCTAAATTACACGGGGGCGTACAATTTAGTAAAATAGATCTGTCTATGGCATACAATCAATTAATTTTAAATGAAGATTCGCAAAGTCTAACATGCATCAACACTCATCGCGGTCTCTTCAATTTTACCCGTTTAGTTTTTGGGTTGTCGAGCGCGCCGGCCATTTTCCAGCGGGCGATGGAATGCCTGCTCTCGGGCATAGATGGAATCATATTTCTATTGGACGACATTCTCATCACGGGAGCAAATAAAGACCAGCATAAACATAGGCTGTATACGGTGTTAAAACGCTTAGATGACGCGGGCTTAACGGTACAGATGAGTAAATGTGAATTCTTTAAAGATGAGATTTCATACTTAGGCCACGTCATAGACAGATACGGAATTAGGAAGTCGCTCGATAAGGTAAAGGCTATATTACAAGCTCCTAAGCCTACAAACGTGTCACAACTACAGTCCTTTCTGGGTCTCACTAATTATTATAGGAACTTTGTACCCGACGCGTCATCCGTATTAAGTCCATTATATAATCTGTTAAATAAAAATACCAGGTGGGAGTGGACTGACATTCATGATGACGCATTTACTCGAATAAAAAATATTTTAGCGTCTGATAAGACACTACACTAGCGGCACGCTATGATGGCCGGTTTGACACATTACAATAGTGATGTGGAATGTCAATTTATTCTCGAACAAAAAACAATTAAGTTTTGTTTTTGTACCTGATTAAATAGGTTTAATAAAACAAAAATGTATATGTTTATTTAATTTATTTGAACGAACTGAATATTTGAATGAAAATGAATATACATACTTTATATGCACACAAGAAACATATGAATACAAAAGATACCAAAAAAGGTTTTTAAAAATTTTCAATTTAGAAAACCAAATGCCGAGTTGTGGTATATATCATATAAAAATAAAAATTTTACCTTTTGTATGAAACAGCTGATATTTTTTTGCGATTTCAGAGGTTTGTCCACATAGTGAAAATTGTTCATATTCACAAGTACATTCACCCCTTAAATGGTGCAAACTGATTTTTCTACACTTGTATACATTTTAGAAATAAATTTAATAAATAAATTTTGAGTCCTAAACCTAAAACTACATTCGATAAAATTTATGAATCTCTGCACATCACTATCGTCAATAAAGTAATACAATTATTTCCTTCAAAGTCGTTATCAATTAATACGGAACTTCATGAGCGGACAAACGTCAAACCGGCCATCATAGCGTGCCGCTAGTTTAGCGCATTTTAACCCTAGGGCCAAGCTAATATTGACTGTAGATGCGTCGCCGACAGGGTTAGGTGCCGTACTGTCACAAGTCGGCAGTGACGGGTTAGAAAGACCGATATCGTACGCTTCTCGCACGTTGAACTCGGCGGAAAAAAATTACGCTCAAATTCAAAAAGAAGCTACGGCTATCATTTTCGGCATAAGGCGGTTCCACCAGTACTTGTATGGTCGGTCTGAGCCCTTTACATTACGAACGGATCATAAACCTTTGCTAGCAATATTCGGGCCACATAAAGGTGTACCCGAAGTTTCCGCAAACCGCCTACAGAGGTACGCCATATGGTTAACTGCGTACAATTATACTATAGAATATATAGATAGCAAGCGGAACAGCGCGGATTATTTATCTAGGACAGGCGGGGAGGGGGGGCTCGCGGAAACTCACGAAGAACTCGCGGAATGCGAAGATCGCGCAACCTACGTCAACTTCGTAGTAGACGGCGACCTGCCAGTGACACTAAGTGACCTTCGGCGCGAAACGGCTCGCGACCCCCACCTAGCTATAGTTATACGGTACGTAATGAACGGCTGGCCTAGGAAAATAACTGACGTAAATTTAAAACCTTTCTTTAATTGTCGGTCACAGTTGTCATACGAAAATGGTATTCTCATGCGTGGACACAAGGTCGTTATTCCCTTAAACTTACAAATCACTATTTGTAAAGAACTACACAGTTCACATTTCGGGGTAGTGAAAATGAAGGCGGAGGCTCGCAAGCGGCTATGGTTTCCGGGCGTAGACGCTGCGTTGGAGGCGCTAGCGGCGGCGTGCAGCGTCTGCTGCGCGCTGCGCCCCGCGCCGCCGCGCGCCGCGCTCGCGCCTTGGCCGCTGCCGCCGCACCCATTTCACCGAATTCATGTAGATTTCTTGGGCCCGTTTCATAATTGTATGTTTTTAATCATTGTAGATGCATATAGTAAATGGGTAGAATGTTACGACATGACTTCGTCGTACAATTCGAGGGCAGTTATAAATAAATTGTATGATATGATGTCACGTTTTGGGGTTCCGCATACGCTGGTAAGTGACAACTTTTCTTCCTTCACTTCGATAGAATTTAATGATTTTTGTAAACGTAACGGTATTAAACATGTTTTATCCCCAGTATATCACCCAGCCAGCAATGGCCAAGCCGAGAGTTTTGTAAAAATTGTAAAAAAGGGGCTAAAGGGTATTATTGTGGACGGATTTAATAAAAGGTCTCTTCACGAAAAAATTAATAAATTTTTATTTGATTATCGGAATTCAAAAAATAGCACCACTGATCAGTCGCCTGCGGAATTGGTATACGGGCGCGCGTTACGCTCGAGGCTGGACTTACTAAACCCCGTCACGCCTTCACCCTCGTCCACGGACCTCACTCGTACGGTCGAACGTAAACAGTTCTCACAGGCTAAGCATTACAAAGGAGTACAACGTACAGAGTTTAAGGAAAATGATAGCGTATGGGTAACTAAAAATAGGGATACTAAAAAATTCTCTTGGATAAAAGGAATTATTAAAAAGAAAATCGGACATGTTATGTATGTGGTATATGTGCCAAATTTGGACAGTGAAATCACCAGACACATCGACCAGATTAGACCACGAATATCTTCGGCGGCAAGCGACGACCAGACCTGGGACCCGGACGTGATACCAGACGTATCACCGCCGGCTGCAGTCCACTGCGATGCTGTCTCACAACCAGAAGGGGAAGGAGAATCGGCACGGGAGCCCGGGCAAGAAGAGACGCCCGCGCCGGTAGACCGCCGAACGTCACCGCCGCGCGCTGGCAACGTCGCGCACAGGCGACGGGAAATAAGTCCGATTTTCTCGACACCGATATCGGATCCGACACACGATCACGACAGTGATTTATCAATATAGTTAGATGATAAGATATAGTTTAATTGTGTTTCTTAGCCTAAGGGGAAGGGATGTTATATAGATGTCTTAGTGCGGGCTGCGACCCGCAACACTTGAATCTATTTAGAATAAATCAGTGTGCTACCGCCCGGCTTGATTGATTGACGTGTACCAACGTCCTCCCTTTTACCCGCGATACTTAACACTACTATTCGACGTCATCTAGGCGGAATGTTACAATAAAAAATACTTTCTATTATTTGCTCAGATAATAGATACAAAATGCTATCACGCTATATTGCTAGGAATAAAACATAAAGCTTTATAGTATTTGGAAAGGGATAGGTCTTACACAATAATAAAACTATAAGGCCAAGGCCCCATACTAAAATGGAGCTCTTTAGAAACTCAAACTAGAGGTGCCACGTTGCTTTTACTCTTTTTTTATTTAAATAGCCGATGATCGTCAACACACTCTGGCACGATTCCCGAGAACATTTATATGGGCTGGGTTTGATCAACACCAGCTCCGCAATTTTTGATATGTATTTAAAATATAAACGGAAACCATGCTTGCTAAAATGTCCTAAAATGGTACCTATTATAAATTATGTTTATCTGTATATATTTACCGGTTTTTTGTGGCAGATCCATCGAATGTTTTCCTCGTTTTGCTAGACGTAGCCGTAATTCCTAGTTCCATGTTTTGCTGCAACACCTAGGCTCTGAAGGGCTGGAACCCAGAGCCGTAAAGCCAGTTAAATAATAAAAAAAATTGGTCAACTCTCTTGTTGTTCCTGGTCTGTGGTCAACTCGGTCAAGTGTCAGGTGTCAACCACAGTAATTGTCAAATGTCATTTGTCAAGTAAAAATCTAGGCCAGCGGCATGAACTTAAAACACAAACAGAACTGATCACTTGGAAAATTTGTATTTACGAAAATGAACCTTATAACAAGTAGATAAAGTATATTTCCTGTTGCGCATTACACAGAGGCTAACCCGAGCCGAGAGAGATAGTAACAACGGAGGCCGTGTGTCTCGTTCTTTCATTCATGCCAGCCTAAAAAAATGATTTTGATCAAAGATTTTGGCTAAAAAATCAGTTGAGACACTTATGTTTTAATTTTATTTTAACATTTTTAAGTCACCGTATTTAATTGCATTAATTTCGATAGATATATTTCTTAACAAAAAAGAAAATATAAATTTTTATCTAGTCTATTTTTTTCGAGCGGCAACCCGTTAAAACGTGAAGGCTAAATCTACAACTATGTTGACCATGAATTTTTAAATTCTTGTATTGTGTGATGGGTCGAATACGTACGATGCAGATGCCGATTACGATGGTCCCTTACTCCTTACTTTTGTATTATTATTATACTTCATTTATTTCATTTATATCATATAATTTACATTTTTAAATATTTGATTATAAAAAAAAAACATTTAAAAATATAAAAAATAGCTGTCCACCGGCCTCGGGAACAGGGTCCAAGCAACCGGCGGTCAGGGCCCCAGAGAGAGGAACCTCCTGACGATGCGAGCCGTGTCCAGGAGTACAGCTTTCTGGATCTGGCCCTTGACCCAGCTACCCAACGAGAGCCTCGAAAGATGTTGGTCGAGGCTCTTGGCTATAAGACCATTAGCGGTGACGACTATCGGTACAATGATTGCTGAGTCTACATTCCACATGGCGACAACCTCGTGCGCCAAGTCGAGATACTTGGTGAGTTTCTCTTTCTCGGCTTTCACGAGGTTCTCGTCATGCGGGACAGCAACATCAACAATCATTGCACGGCGCTCTGGTCGATCTTATTATTATTATTATTACAATTTTCATTATTTTAATGTTTCATTTCATACCAATAGAACAGAATTTCTGTACAAGCCTTACCTAACCTAAGATTTTGGTAAATATACCGATCGTGCGGCGGTATTTGTATTATTTATTTCGTAATCAATCCCTAATCCCTAAGAAATTTTCCATTGCTAATGAAAAGCTTCAATAATTGTGTTTATAATAAACTTATAATTAGTAGGAAGATTGCAAGATTGAATTTGTCTCACATATATCGAAAATCTTATTGTCACCCTGTTAGAAAGGGACACACGGCCTCTGTACTAGCTATCTCGCTCGGCTCGCTTTTCAGCTGCGAGTACTCGGTCCTGTTTGTTTCATAAGTCCATGGCCAGCGGAGGCCGGAGTGTGGACTGTGGAGTGACGCCATATTGCGCATCGACCTTCTTGGGATACGTAGTTTATATCTACAGTCGTAGTTGTAATCAAATTATTCACATCGAACTGGGTGGTTTCTTATCGAACAAGTTCCTTGAATTTCAACCGAGAAGGAAGCTCGGAGTTGAGTCCACGGTCGCCATGGCCCGATCCGCTTTTTGTTTGTCTCTTGCGGTTCTATTTTTAGCCAGTGTAATTCCGTCAGAAGCACAAAGTAAGTAAACTTTTTACTATTTGAACATTATTGCTCAGATTGTGGTTTTGGAAGATGCATATGTAGTTGTACTGCATGCTCGTGTAGTCGGCGGATGGGGCGGTGTCTGCGGAGTGCGGTGCGTCGCACCACCGCCAGAGATAGCGTAGAGATAGTGTCGACGGGCGATGTAGGGCGCGGAAGGCGGGCACTGGGCAGGCTGTGGGCGCAGCGCCAGTGATGTCATGACTGCGGCCTGCGCCGTCAGTCGTCACTCGTCACCCACCAACCCGTCACTCGGCCGTCACTCGCCCGTCACTCGCCCGTCAGCCGCGCACGGCGCACGCCAGCGACTATGTTACTACGATCAGTTCATGTAGTGACGCTTTGTTCCTTTCGTTTTAACTTCTATAAGAAATATCTAAGCAGGGTCCATTTTTCATAGAAAATACATTGTTTTTGAATAAACCCTCTGCAAATATTTCAGATTAATAAAAACAATAATAATGAGAACATCTCATTTAAAATTAAATTGTATAATTTTATTGTATTGTGATGTTTTATTGTTAAGATTATACAAAGAAGACTATGGTTTTAACATTAAATTGTAATGACATTATCCTGGATTCATAATTGTGCCAAAAAAGCATTCATTTTAATAGAGACAAGTTTAGGGAATGTTTGAAAAATTAATCTAGGAAGCTTTACTTTCCTGTTGCTGGCTTTTATGGGTTTGATAGGAAATTCAGAATAATTCTTATAATGTTCTTATAATGATGTGTAGTGACCTAAATGCTATTTTCCTATTCGCTATAAACTTATTTTTAATAATGATACCTTTCTCTCTCATCTTAACATGTAACTCTTATATGTTGGTGCTGCTCAGTCTGAATGCTGCAGCACAGATTGTCTCACTCTGAATATTGTGTCATTCTGTGGCAGGGTCGCCGTGAGGGAAGTTGGGTGTTGTTGGAAACAACCGTTCTTATTCCAGTACCATTTAATACTCTTCTTACAATCTAAACTATACATCTTATATAGTAATCTCTGCTATATTATGGCTTACAACACCTCAGAAGGGCAGCAGAGCTATTTCTGAATAAATCAATCTATTCTGAAGGCATATCGTCAAGATCAGATGATAAAGCATAATTATATTTTACGCATTACAATAAAGCATATTTTATGTACAAGTAACTAAAATAACAGCAGAGTTGTTTCGTATTAGTAATTCATCATCAGATACTCGCTTATCCTCATAGGATTAGGTTTAAAATTCAAGAAAATCTTGAGAGATTCTCAGGTGTTCAAAGAATATTTTCTCTACCACGGGTTTACATTTGGTTTTCTCATATATTCTGACTCTTAGCATAAGTCTGTCAGACATGCTAAAAATGTTATTAAGTATCTTATTTTTTTATAAAAACTTTTTGGACATTTAGTTCTAAATTATTCAATTTGCTTACTTATATGTATGTAGTAACAAAATTATTTAAAATAAAATTTAAATCTACATAAAGGTGTGGTTACACATTTATATCTAATTATTATGTAACACATAATTAACAAAGCATGCTGGCAATGCTCACCAGAACAATGTACTTCCATTATTGAATCATTCAATGATAATAAAACTTTATCCTTATCACTTACTTAAAAACAGTATAGCTACAAGTAAATTACATAACATTTTTACATGTTCATAAAATATCTAAAACTGAATACTTCTATTCTACTATAATTCAACTGGATCCCTATTTGCCATCGCCAGAATGCTCACATTTTCACCTTATTAATCAAAACCTTTAAGTTTTCCTCACCTGCATATTTCCGCAAGTGTTTTCTGGATGCTGCTTCCTGAGCCAGACCACTGCTATCCTGCGTTGAGGTGAAATTTATAAAAGTGCCCCCCAGCAACAATATTCTTCAGATTTGCTGAACTCTTCCTGAGAATATCTGCAACAGTCCATCTGTTGCTGTTTTTAAGTAGAGGCTGAAACAGCATTATCTTACCTCTATGTTTTGAAGTCGAGACTGAAGCAGCATTATCTTTCCTCTCTATGTTTTTAAGTTGAGGCTGAAGCAGCATTATCTTACCTCTTATGTTTTTAAGTTGAGGCTGAAACACCATTATCTTTCCTCCATGTTTTTAAGTCGAGACTGAAGCAGCATTTTCTTTCCTCTCTATGTTTTTAAGTTGAGGCTGAAACAGCATTATCTTACCTCTATGTTTTTAAGTTGAGGCTGAAACAACATTATCTTTCCTCTCTATGTTTTAAGTCGGGACTGAAGCAGCATTATCTTACCTCTATGTTTTTAAGTTGAGGCTGAAGCAGCATTATCTTTCCTCTCTATGTTTTTAAGTCGAGACTGAAGCAGCATTATCTTACCTCTCTATGTTTATAAGTCGAGACTGAAACAGCATTATCTTTCCTCTCTGTTTTTAAGTTGAGGCTGGTTTCAGCCAAAAAATAATGCTGTTTAGCATTATTTTTTCTCTCTATGTTTTTAAGTCGAGGCTGAAGCAGCATTAGCTTTCCTCTCTATGTTTTTAAGTCTGGACTGAAGCAGCATTATCTTACCTCTCTATGTTTATAAGTCGAGACTGAAACAGCATTATCTTACCTCTCTATGTTTATAAGTCTAGACTGAAACAGCATTATCTTTCCTCTCAATGTTTTTAAGTTGAGGCTGAAGCAGCACTACCTCTCCTCTATTTTTTAAGTTGAGACTGAAGCAGCATTATCTTTCCTCTCTACACTAATTTTATTTTATTTTGCCATCGCCAGAATGCTCACATTTTCACCTTATTAATCAAAAGCTTTAAGTTTTCCTCACCTGCATATTTCCGCAAGTGTTTTCTGGATGCTGCTTCCTGAGCCAGACCACTGCTATCCTGCGTTGAGGTGAAATTAATAAAAGTGCCCCCCAGCAACAATATTCTTCAGATTTGCTGAACTCTTCCTGAGAATATCTGCAACAGTCCATCTGTTGCTGTTTTTAAGTAGAGGCTGAAACAGCATTATCTTACCTCTATGTTTTGAAGTCGAGACTGAAGCAGCATTATCTTTCCTCTCTATGTTTTTAAGTTGAGGCTGAAGCAGCATTATCTTACCTCTTATGTTTTTAAGTTGAGGCTGAAACACCATTATCTTTCCTCCATGTTTTTAAGTCGAGACTGAAGCAGCATTTTCTTTCCTCTCTATGTTTTTAAGTTGAGGCTGAAACAGCATTATCTTACCTCTATGTTTTTAAGTTGAGGCTGAAACAACATTATCTTTCCTCTTTATGTTTTAAGTCGGGACTGAAGCAGCATTATCTTACCTCTATGTTTTTAAGTTGAGGCTGAAGCAGCATTATCTTTCCTCTCTATGTTTTTAAGTCGAGACTGAAGCAGCATTATCTTACCTCTCTATGTTTATAAGTCGAGACTGAAACAGCATTATCTTTCCTCTCTATGTTTTTAAGTTGAGGCTGGTTTCAGCCAAAAAATAATGCTGTTTAGCATTATTTTTTCTCTCTATGTTTTTAAGTCGAGGCTGAAGCAGCATTAGCTTTCCTCTCTATGTTTTTAAGTCTGGACTGAAGCAGCATTATCTTACCTCTCTATGTTTATAAGTCGAGACTGAAACAGCATTATCTTACCTCTCTATGTTTATAAGTCTAGACTGAAACAGCATTATCTTTCCTCTCAATGTTTTTAAGTTGAGGCTGAAGCAGCACTACCTCTCCTCTATTTTTTAAGTTGAGACTGAAGCAGCATTATCTTTCCTCTCTACACTAATTTTATTTTTAATATATGCCCTGTAAATTATTTATTTATAATTATAGTATAGTATATTATAATATGTAGTATTCTTACAATTTATTATGTACTTATAGAGTATGTATTAAATACTTAATTATTATGTATGTATATATTGTATTCTTTACATAGGTATTGTGTATGTGTAGGTATTTATTCAATGTTTTCACATTGGACAGCTTTGATAAGCTGTCCTTTTGCATGTCTTTATATATTTATGTTTTATATAAATAAAATCCTTGTTCTATTAGGTTTGTTTGAATAATAATAATTTATTGTGAACACCATATTAATTATTATTATTGTAGGTATAATTCCAACGGATGAGGGCCACCTCACTGGAATTGGGCACGTGACTTGTAGTGCTAGAGCCTATCTAGAGCAGCCTGATTCTCATGCACTCCTAGAGTGTGGCATCTTATCAAAACATTTCATAAGGTTTTTTAACTATGCTGTACCTACTAGCTTTTGCGGCTTTGAACACATTGATTTAGGCTCCCCGGGTCCTCAACTATACACATGCAAAGATTGTGTTGATGCATTCCTGAGTGATTGACGAGCAAAAACACTTGCGCATTTATAATATGGGTAGCTATTTTTTGGTAAATTCAAGTACTTATCTAGATTTAGTAGTTATTCTAGTATTTAGAGTTCTGAAATATTTTTTGAAATTTGATACTCAAAGGTTTTAGTTGACTTATAAAATATTCTTCTTCTGTTTCTTCTTTATCAACCGATAGACGTCCACTGTTGGGCAAAAGTCTCTACTTCTAATATAAAGGCTAATAAGGCAAAAAGAAATATCTTATAGGAGCCATATTATCGTTAATAAGGGAGTGTTTGGGCGCAACTTATAATGTAAACTAAATAAACTACTTTATTGTAAGCTAATCTATACTATATAATATATATAAATCTCGTGTCACGATGTATGTTCAGGATAAACTCGAAAACTACTGAACCGATTTTGATCAAACTTCGTAACTATCTGTAATTTGGTCCAACTTAAAAGATAGGATAGTTTTTATTTTAATTATTGACATCAATATTTGTTATTGCAAATTAAAATACAGTCAAAATATTGTATAACGACATCGAAGGGACTACACATATTTGGTCGTAAAAACTGATAGTCGTAACAGCCGGTGATGTTTTCGGGGTACAAAGTATTTTGACGTGACAACGTCTTATAAATTGGTTTGCCGGGTGACACTTCAAGAAACTGCGTTACGCTCCGCTCACGTTATGCGCTCACAATGAGAGCGAGTGAGAGGCATGGTTAGCCCGCCTAAGAGCGAGAGAGACAGACATAAAAAGTGAAACACTTCAACACAAACTTCACTTCACAAACTTCCACTCGAGCACAGTTAGCCCGCCTAAGAGCGAGAGAGACAGAGCGAGAGAGAGAGTGAGAGAGATAGGCATACACACCGGTTCATGTCTTGCGCTTCTATTTCGGTTGTCACGTAAAACTTTCGCCCGTATACCGACTTTACAGGCAACCAATTTTTTTATAAAGACGAAGTCGCGGGCATCATTCATAGACGTGTTTTAATATTGCTAGCAGTAAGTTTATAACGATAACAGTTCTGGCCATATTATAAGGTAACTTTGCTAGTTGGGTTGCGCTTCCCGGTGCGGGGTCGCCACGCCTGCTTCTTGGACCCCAACCACCATCAGCTCTTCGAACTGTGTGTTCCGCCCATTTCCATTTCAGTTTCGCGACTCGCTGAGCTATGTCGGTGACTTTGGTTCTGGTTGATCTCTGAGCCTTCTTATAAGGCCCATAGTCAGTGATAAATAAAATAAAATAAATTATTATATAAGTAGGTATTTAATAGCTTATAGCATAACTACATAAAATCGAGGTGTCCTTACGACGACGCGCGGCGTATCTGCCGAGAGCTAGTGTCGCAATCTGCTTTATTTGTTGGCTTTGCTATTATCTTTTGCATGTATGTATTGTATTCAGTTTTGGGATTTTACCTTGTTTATGACGGCTCGGAATTTACAATGTTTATTTTATCGCTAGATGGAATCTTAACTGAGAATCTGAGTTTTATCTTATCATATTATTTCCGCGATCTGTGGAATATTTTGTATTGTGCGATACTTTTTTGTTGAGCAAAAGTCAGGCTATGCCGTGGAGGAGTCCACCGTCCACCCGCGCCTCGCGCCACGCCCCGCGCCCCACGCCCCGCGAAAGAAAAACAATCTCCTCGATACGGTTTACCGAAATGCCGAGTCGATATTATTGTATCTACTCGTAAGGTGTCCTTTAAACTGCTACGAATAAATCTGTCTGCGTCATCGATAATCGTTGTAACGATTATCAACCTAAACGTTTATGTACGGTTATGATTATCTCCGATCGATAAGCGGTCACGAAATAGGGGCAAGGTCTCTCCGACGGCCGACGATTGAATACAATGTGATCGTCGAGTAATTATTTCCGATGGCGGAGAGTACCTAGGGCCGACAGCTCGGGGTGAGTCGTGAGCGTGACGCGTGCGCAGAGACGGAGCCCGCGGCGACGGTGGAGGAGGGGGAGGGTGGCGAGGAGAGCGTGGTGACGGTGGCGCTGGACGCGCCGCTCACGGTGGAGTGCCGCCTGCGCGCCGAGCAGCGCGCCGCCTGGCTGCGGGACGGCGCCGCGCCGCCGCCCGACCTGCGCGCCGCGCCCGAGGCGCCCGCCGCGCCCGACGCGCGCCTCGCCGCGCGCCTGCGCACCCCGCACGCGCGCGCGCACCACGCCGGCCTCTACACGTGCGCCGACGACCGGCGACACCGCGTGCGCGTCGTCGTGCTGCCCGCCGCGACCACCCAGCCCGGTACCCGCCGCGTGCCGCAGCGTAGCGCGTAGCCGCTAGCCGATAGCCGTATCGCTTTCATTCAGTCGTTTTATTTGCGAGAATGTATATCAAAGGGGCACCGAGCACCGTATTCGATCATTGTATAACTTCGTTGTGCAACGACGCGACGCGACTCGACGGCGCGGCGCCGTCGCGTCCCGTCGCGGCTCGCACGCCAACCGCCAACCGCCGACCGCCGACACTGCCGATGCTATTAACCGAACGCACTGTTTCAAATAAACCGAACTAAATCTTGTCTTTGCTGTTGTTGTATTAATATCTACTGCGTGCGTCAGGACGCCGGGCGCGTTTCCTCGGAAGTGGGACGCCGCGGAGTCACGGTTACCGATCAGATCGCCGAGGGATGCAACATGCATTGCATGCACACACTGTGTCGTGAGCTATCGACCATCAGAGCGACCGCGGCGGTGCGATCGGCCGAGACGGTCGTCGCCTTTGGCCCTCTCATCAATTAGATTACTGTGTCCTCCTTCGCCGATAATTGGAAGCGAATCGAGGTCGAGCAATGAAAGGGAGACATTCGGATGAAGCCTCGCAGTAGACATTTGTTGCTATGCCCATTAATTGACGAGGCTCTGTCGGTCGTCGGCCGTCGGGCGAGTGCTTAGAGTACATGAAGTATTGTGAGAAAATTTTTATTCAAGTAGGTTTTACAAACTCATTTGGAAACTTAGTAGAAGTTATTTTCTTATTTTACCTATATACGCATCACATAATTGTCTGTAAACTGAAGATTGGTCGCATTACATTAGTAGCATTCCAGGCGGCTGACATTTTCGTAATAATTTTGTTATATTCCCGGGCTAGTGAGTAGTTGCTACTGAACGTGCCCGTGTATACTTTCGTCGGTATATCTATGTATGTGCATGGTATTTAGAATGCAATGTAGATTTCCTAGAATTAATTTTAAAAACTTAATATGTATAAAGGGCTCGGAACCGGATTCAAATAGGTTTCGGTCACTGACTCTGATATTGAAATCGGTTTGGTTAAGGTTTCGGTTATGTTCCATTGGATATTTTTGAAACCAATTTCAATTTGCTGGCGATACCTGCCTTCTCTCTGCACACCATAATATTCACGAAGCATTGAAACAACTCCAAACCTACTTTGACTCACTAATAAAATGGTCTCATGACGTCGGCCTTGTTATAAATGTTGATAAAACTAAAACAATGTACATTAGTTCGAGCCATAACAGACATAATTTAGACATGAAGCTAATAGCGCATAGCCATAATTATCTATGTTGCGTTACACCGCGGCTGCAGTGTAACAGCGTGTTCTTGCAGAGAAATCGGTGAAGGAATAAAGAAACACAGACTGCAGTGTCTAATGGTAGTGGCATATATTACGTATTTACAAAGGATCTTATATACTAATTAATTTTATAAATAAAGGTGGGGAGAGATGTGCTTGGATATTACGTACGTGCAAAAGTTGCTGAACTAATATTATTATAAGTTTGTTGAAATAAATTACAAGGTTTTTATCGCGGAATTAAAATATGCTATGAGGTGCCCTATGGTCACGTCTCGTACGTGCCATAGATATTCCCCCCTTTAGGAAAAAATGACGTATACATCAAAAGGGAAGAAAAACTACTACTATTAACATTGTTGAAAACGAACTGACTTCTTAATCTTGCTGTGGTTAGTTGAGGTAGGGAATGGTCCTGCGATATCACTTTGCTCATGCGAAAAATACTGTGCAGGCATAAATTTCCCGAGTGGCGATACTGTGTGCCTATGCACTTTTGATAGTTGGCATGGTATGCACGAATCGCACCACTGATTTATTTCTGTGTTCATGCTAGGCCAAATGTAATTTCTTCCGATTAATTTCCTTGTCGTATTTTTGCCCGGATGGCTGAAGTTGTGATAGCTGTCAAAAATAGTTCTTCTAAGTTGCTTTGGAATGTATGGTCGCGTAATTCCAGTAGAAATGTCGCAATAAATCTTGCTATTTGTATTGGGTACTGCTACTCGCGTCATGTATAATGACCTATTTTGTTTGAGTCGCTGTAGCTCGATGTCACCTTCTTGGTATTTTTCTAGCTCAGAATAATCGATAACGGTGGGTAACGTAATAGTTTCCACAACTCGAGATAAGGCGTCAGCCACTACGTTGTGATTCCCGCTTACGTGCTGTATATCGGTGCTAAATTGTGATATATAATCCAAATATCTTATTCTCCTCGGAGTGTCATCTAGTGACGGCTTCTTGTCGAAGGCGTGCACCAATGGTTTGTGGTCGGTGTAAATCGTAAAAATGCGACCTTCTATCAGTCGTCGGAAATGTTTTACCGCCATATAAATTCCGAGTAGCTCTCGATCGTAAGTTGAATACTTGACTTGCGTATCTGATAAGGATTTTGAAAAATATGCAATAGGTATCCATTTTTGCTTGACCTTTTTCTGTAAAACTGCGCCGACGCATTTTAAACTAGCGTCGGTCATTATTGCGATCGGTGCGTTTTCATCAGGGAATGCTAACGTTGCAATGTCACGTAAATCTTGCTTGCATTGTTGAAAAGCACGCTCGGCCTCTGCGTTCCACTTAATCAGCGTATTATCGTTTTTTCTTGAATTAATTAAAAATATGTTGAGTGGAGCTTGATGCTTGGCAGATTGCTTGATTGCATGTCTGTAAAAGTTGACCATGCCCAGGAAACGACGAAGTTCCTTCACAGTTTTGGGTTTGGGATAATCGATGATTGCTTGAATTTTTTCTTGTGTTGGTTTCATTCCTTGGCTCGTTATATGATAACCAAGAAAATCTAGTTCTCGTTTGGCGAACTCGCATTTGTTCATGTTGATTGTAATACCATTTTGTTGCAATCTCTTGAAAACTGTTTCCAAATGTTCGTAGTGTTGTTCTTCGGACTTGCTTGCGATTAATATGTCGTCGACAAAAATGAAAAAGTAGTCTAAATCTCGGAATATTGTATCCATGAATCTCTGGAAGGTCTGTCCTGCGTTACGTAAACCGGAAGGCAATTTTAAAAATTCGTATAACCCGATCGGTGAAACGATCGCGGTTTTCTCGGGTTCCGCTACTGGTATAGAATGATAAGCCTTCCTAATGTCGATTTTGCTGAATATGTTTTTTCCGTTTGCGATATATGTAAAATCCAGTAACCTTGGCAACGGGTATCTGTCTGGAACAGTAATCTTGTTAAGGGCGCGGTAGTCACCCCAAGGTCTCCATTCACCATTCTTCTTTTTTACCATGTGCAATGGACTGGCCCATGGGCTACTGGATGGTCTGCAAATTCCCATCTCCATCATCTCTTGAAATTCTTTTTTGGCGATTTTGTACTTGTCAGGAGGCAGTGGGCGAGCTTTGGCGCATACTGGAAATCCTTCCGTGATGATGTGATGTTGAACATTGTGTTGCGTAGGTCCTTTCATCGATGTTGGCCTTGTAATACTTTCGTATTTTTCTAGTAATTGTTTGAGAGGAGCGGATAAGTTGTAGTCGATGGAACGGACGGACGGAATATTTACTCGTATAGAATGCATTGGT
The DNA here is from genome assembly GCA_029955525.1 of Oeneis ivallda. Classification (NCBI taxonomy): domain Eukaryota; kingdom Metazoa; phylum Arthropoda; class Insecta; order Lepidoptera; family Nymphalidae; genus Oeneis; species Oeneis ivallda. The sequence goes on along the minus strand of JARPMR010000017.1, from coordinate 116,421 downwards.
TTCTTGATTTCAGTCGTTTTGTCGATTAAAGTTTTCTCGTGTATGTCTACCAAAAGTTGGTAGTGGTCTAGGAAATCAGCTCCTAATATGCCTATATAAGATGCCTATCTTGACGTCGGCAATAACGAAGGTCCAGATGAATGGGCGGCGTAACCCCAAATTTAAGGTTAGGGTTTTTTCTCCATACGTATTGATAATGGTTCCGTTGGCGGCAAATAATTTTAACTCGCTTGCCTTTTTTGAGCTCTGTGATGGCTTTGAAACGACTGAAATGTTCGCCCCAGTGTCTACGAGGAATCGATAACCACTGTTAGAGTCGGTAATCGTTAGGCGATTTGAGGGAAGAATAGCACAGAGTCTCGCCGCACGCTGTGCTGAATCTAGTTTTCCGAATGTTTGTTCACCCAAGAACAGGGTTTTTCACACTTTCGAGCTTTTTCTTTAAAGTTTTTATGAAAGTAACAAAAATTGCTTCGTTGTTTCGATCGTGAATGCAGGCGTGAACTTGACCTAGGTCTATTGTACCGAGGTTGACTAAAACTGCTGCGTCGATGCATTGTTCGCGAGCGGTCATTGCGTAGGGCTGCAATTTCTAACTGCATCGTAGCAATTTGTGACGTCAGTTGGGTGATTAAATTTATGTCAGCTGATGCCGAAGACGATATGTTCGTATTGCAGCGGCTGTTCTCGTAGATGCGATCAGCCATTTCGCTTAGCTTGTCCAGTGCCAAATTTTCGGAAATCGCTAACACGGAGGTTACGGATGGAGGAAGTTGTCTCATCCATAATAAGCGTAGCGTGTCGTCATTAATCTTGCCGCAGCCAGCTTCTTTCATTCTTCTTAATAGTTGAGATGGCTTTTGATCTCCGAGGTCCATCTCAGACAAAAGCTTATGGAATCGCCGATGTTCGCTTTCTTCATAACAGCTGATGAGTCGTTCCCGGATGCAGTGGTATTTGTTCTCTGAAGGCGGACTCGTTAAAATGTCGCTCACTTGATGGATGACGTCTTTGGGTAATTTTGATACGACCGCGTTGAACTTGTATTCATCACCTTGCTTCTGCGGAGCCACAATTGCGTCAAATTGAGAGAACCAAAGACGCGGTGAATCCGTCCAGAACTGCGGAATCCTCTCTGCTATTGAGATTGATGCCACTAAGTCTGTGCTGCCGTTGAGTTGTTCGTCTGTAGAGTTGCCAGCGCCGAAACCTTTGACAGGTGTTATACGACAAGGTGTTTGACGAGCCATGTTGACGAAAAAATGTGACTCACAATGATGAGGATGTCTTGATGTGTTGGCCGATCTCGTTGGTTGGTTGGACACGTTGGGTACGATCTCGTCGGATGAACGCGTCGGATGACTCGGTTGAGGATCACTGCTTCGTACGTCGGAGAGCAGAATCACGTTGAGGTTTTTTTACGGTCGGGGTCACCACTGTTGCGTTACACCGCGGCTGCAGTGTAACAGCGTGTTCTTGCAGAGAAATCGGTGAAGGAATAAAGAAACACAGACTGCAGTGTCTAATGGTAGTGGCATATATTACGTATTTACAAAGGATCTTATATACTAATTAATTTTATAAATAAAGGTGGGGAGAGATGTGCTTGGATATTACGTACGTGCAAAAGTTGCTGAACTAATATTATTATAAGTTTGTTGAAATAAATTACAAGGTTTTTATCGCGGAATTAAAATATGCTATGAGGTGCCCTATGGTCACGTCTCGTACGTGCCATAATCTACATAAAACCAGACAGCACAATACAAGACAAAAAACACTATGTAATGCCTTTAGCTGTGCGCCCGTAGAAGTAACCGGTTTCGCTGGCAACGATGTCACGATGTTCATACGTTGAACTAAAAGCTAAAAGTTTTATTATCTACCCACTAGTCTAAATTTATTATGTACCTACCTACATATTTTATAAAGAATATAGAATTATTGTAGTTTGATAAGATAATAATATGTATATTAATATTAACACAGTGCACAGTAAAACCGACTGTGGTTTTTGTGACACTGAATGTAACAAAAATTGCCATGTACATTCTTTATGATTAATAAATAAATAAAAAATAAAATAATTTGATTTCGTTCAATTAACCGATGTTAACCGGTTTATATTCGGTTCTTTTTCCGCGCCAACTGTTTATCAATGAAGCGAGCTGGCCCGGCCGGCGTGTCGTACGCGTCTTCGAACATCGAAAACACACAATCGGTAATCGATAAGACTTCGATTCGTTCAGTGAATCACCGGACAACTCGAATAATTATATTTTCTAGCAGTTATTATCCCCGGTATCGAGCCCTGCCCACTATCCTGTCTTGTTAAAATAATGATTTACCAATTAGATGTATTTTATATTAGATGTATTTAATTAGATGTAATTATGTATGTGTAAACCGCGACGCTTTCCACAACGGAAAGCGTCGCGGTGTGTGATAACAACGCAGGACGTGCTCAATGGTTTTTGATTTTTTGGTATTTTGTTTTAATCTCTAATAAAATTAATTATTTTTGTGTCATTTACTAATTTTTTTAAGCTAAGTATAATACAGATCATAATAATATATTTTAAACTGCAAGGGTTCTCGCGCACTCCGCGGCCACGACAGTCGCGGTCGCGGCCGCAGACCGCAGACCGCAGACCGCCGGTCGCGGCCGGCCGCGTAGTGCGCGAGCTCCTCACGGCGGCACAAGTATTTTAGTCGCTGCATCGTTGGCATTAAGGGCAGCAGTAAATTGTAAACGTCGAGTAGTCGGTTGGATCGCTTGGCAACATTCAGAACTCGTATATAGTGGCCGTCCTCGCCGCCGTCGCCACGAGCGCCACGAGCGCCGCGCCGAAGCGAGTTGCTTATCATTAAAGAAGCCGTTTGAGTGATGCTCGATTCCGTCGCACTGTGTTGTGACATGGCCACTTTATGAGCAATGTGAGTGGTTCGAGGCGACGCTGGCGGCGTGCGGCGGCGGCGGTGCGCGGACGAGACGCGACTGACGCGGCGCGCGCGTGTTGCAGGCGCGGAGCCGGCGGCGGCGTCGGCGGCGTCGGTGCCAGCGGGCGCGGGGGGCGACGACCCGCCCGAGGTGCTGTTCGACGTGCGCGGCAACTTCACGCTGCTGTGCCCGCTGCCCAACGAAAAGAACCTCGAATACGTGTGGTGAGTGCATGCCGTGGCGTTGTTGTTGTTGTTGCTGAGCCCCGCAAGTACCCGCAAGTTGAGCCCGTCACAAGATCCTCGGCATGTGGCAGTCACCCTTACTCATTTGCCACAATAGACGATGCCACCGCGGAATTCCGACGGGCCCGGGTGGAAAGCTACTTAAGAAGATTTAAACACTCAATATATTTAATTTGTTTGATAATAATAATTAGTGTAAACGCCTGCCGCAGTCGATAAGCGCGAGGCAGCGGCGGTCGGCGCTAACGAGCACTTCCGCGCGCTTAATTGCGTGACGTCACAACTGACGACGCGACGCGCCCGCTGCCGCAATGTGCGATCGACAAATATCTGGCAGCCATCTTGCGAGTTGCGAGTCCGCGATGTTATCGTCATTGGCGCATTTGTGTATTTATATGCTATCTATAGATATTTTTATCTTTAGATTTTAATACCGTTATATTAAGTCACTCGAAAAAATATACTTGAATTTCTGTGGATTAACTATTTTCTTATCTACAGTATTCGCAATGTAAGCTACTATAATTTATACGCAACACGTACGTAAATACGAACGCAATTAACGAAAAGAAAATGGCCGAGGCTTGCCCCAGGCTGTCCAAACATACGAGAATAATTATTAAATAATTTAGGCTGGCCTCGATTCGCATTTTGTCCATACAAAACTCATTTTTCAGTCGTGTACGCAGTACGCACCAATTCGGCTTTTCAATGCCTATACGACTATCTATCTTGATCTCACTCTGAGTGACTATCCTCCATAATCTGCAGTTTGCAGGAAGTCCTGTTACTCGTTGCATTCCTCGAAAGTGGTTTTTAGGGTTCCGTACCCAAAGGGTACCAACGGGACCCTATTACTAAGCCTACGCTGTCCGTCCGTCCGTCCGTCCGTCCGTCTGTCAGAGGGCTGTATCTCGTAAACCGTAATAGATAGACAGATGAAATTTTCACATATTATGTATTTCTATTGCCGCTATAACAACAAATAATAAAAATTAAAATAAATTAAAAAAATTAAATTAAAATATTTCCATGGGTACATGGAAATATTTTTATTTAATTTTCTTTTAACGGAACCCTAAAAGAGCGAGGCCCGACTCGCACTTGGCCGATTTTTAAAAATTCAAAAATGATTTCCATGTAAGCGTACTTGTGGCTCTTATGATTATGAAAGTCTCGACTTTTGTGTCCAGTCACCTGAGGTTAAAAGCTTACCGATTTCCAAGTTATGGAAGGACTTAAATTTTTTGAATTTTGAAATTTTTTGACTTATTGTAAAAAAATCTTTATTTGGAACAATTAGTCGAAAAATGAAAACAACAAGGGCAGGACTGCAACCGTTAAATTGCGCAGGTGCTATCGCCGAGGTCGGCGATAGCACCTGCGCAATTTCAAAAATAGAACACTTTCAAAATATCTAAACCTCCATTGGAAACAGACCCGATTTCCTGAGCTACTGCTAGCGTAACACTTTTTAAGGCACGCGTCCAGATAAGGGGGGTAAGGGGGCGCACCAACATCTATGCGCCCCAATTGTCAACCTCACCTGTCCGTGGTGCCCCCTGCCAATTAGCGAACGAGGATATGACGACCGAAGAATGGCGGGATAACCATTCCAAACTAATGCTAGGCTTCAAATAGCTGACTGGAGATGGGCAGCAGCGTCTCTGGTGCGAGGAAGCCAAGCCCTGCGCTGACCAACCCGCCTGCCCAGCGTGGTCAGTATGGGCACTAATTCTGATGAGCAGCGCCAACAGACAAAGGCCCCTAGTTCCCGGCAGCCCTGCTATTCCCGACTACGGTAGCGGTCGCGGTCACGGCGGGGCAGGGGGTGCGAAGAATCACCGGGCTACGGATGGCTACCATACCAAGCGACTCTTATTGGCTACGTATAACACCAGGACCCTGAGATCGGATGAAAGCCTAGCCGAACTTGAGGTAGAGTTGGAGAAAATCAAGTGGCACATTCTAGGACTATCCGAAATCCGTAGAGAGGGAGAGGACACGCTGACACTAGAATCGGGCCACGTTCTCTACTATCGTGAAGGCGAGCAGACGTCCCAAGGTGGAGTGGGATTTCTGATCAACAAAGTGCTCGCAAATAACATCGTGGAAATCAGTAGTGTGTCGTCGAGGGTGGCATATGTTGTAATTAAGTTGAACCGGAGGTATTCTCTGAAAGTAGTACAGGTCTATGCGCCCACGTCGTCGTCACACTCTGACGAAGAATTAGAAGCCTTATACGAAGACCTCACCAAGGCTATGGATAAAACTACGAAATCCTACTTCACGGTTGTTATGGGAGACTTCAACGCAAAGGTGGGAGTACAAGAACGCAATGAATGAAGAGTTGGGCCTCATGGAGTTGGTAACAGAAATCACAGGGGGCAAATGCTGGTCAACTTTCTTGAACGGAAAAGGCTCTTCCTAATGAACTCTTTTTTTCAAGAAGAGTGCCCATAGGAAGTGGACTTGGCAGAGCCCCGATAACGTGACCAGGAATGCGCTGCCTCGACGCGTATTATACAAGATGCGATAGAACGCAATAGAGGAGCTAAAGTATTCGCTAAGTCTTGGGAGAAGCCATCTGACAAAGTTGAGAACATCGGACGGTCGGGTTGTTGCTTCAAAGCCTGAGGTGTTAGCTGAGATCGAGCGGTTTTATGGGCAGCTATACTCTGCTCATGCTCCGAAGCCTGCACCCATCCAAACTCAAACTGCGAACGACAAAAGAGCGAAACTTGTGCGCCACTATACCGACGACCTCCCGGATATCGACCTAGGCGAGATTAGTATAGCCCTCGGACAGCTGAAAAACAACAAAGCCCCAGGCGATGACGGTATTACTACGGAGCTCCTACGTGCAGGAGGAAAGCCAATTCTGACTAAGCTTAAAGACCTCTTTAATACCGTCATCAAAACTGGCATAACACCGGATAAATGGAGCAGAAGTGTCACAGTTCTCTTTTTTTAAAAAGGGGACAAGAGCCTACTTAAACTTAACTATAGGGCATAGGCCAATCTCACTTAACTATAGGCCAATCTCACTTCTGAGCCATATTTATAAGCTGTTCTCGCGGGTGATTACGAACCGTTTCGCCCGAAGGCTTGACGAATTTCAGCCGCCAGAGCAGGCCGGATTTCGCAAAGGCTACAGCACCGTAGACCACATTCACACGCTACGGCAGATTATGCAGAAGACCCAGGAGTATAATCTGCCCCTCTGTCTGGCCTTTGTGGACTACGAGAAAGCCTTTGATTCTGTCGAGACCTGGGCTGTTCTGGATTTATTGCAGCGATGCCAAGTCGACTGGCACTATATCCAGATATTGAGATGTTTGTACGAGGCCGCCACTATGACAGGTCCAAAACCAACAAACGAATCCGATTCCCATACGCCGGGGGGGGTAAGACAGGGAGACGTTATATCCCCGAAACTCTTCACTAGAAGACGTGCGCAAGGTGTTAAGGTACGAGGCGCCCTAGAAGACGTGTTTAAGGTGTTAGACTGGAAAAGTCGAGGCATTAATGTGAATGGCGAATACATCTCACACTTGCGTTTTGCAGACGATATAGTTATACTCTCGGAATCGCTGCAAGACCTTGAAGAAATGCTGGCCCAGCTCAGCTGTTCTTCCAGACAAGTGGGTCTTAAGATGAACTTAGACAAAACGAAAGTCATATTGAACGAGCACGTTATCTCAAGACCTGTTAACGTCGACAATGTCAGCATCGAAGTTGTTCAGGAATACAACTACCTTGGCCAGATTATACAACTCGGTAGGAACAACTTCGACAAGGAGGCTGACAGAAGAATTCAGCTGGGCTGGGCAGCATTTTCAAAGCTGCGTCAGGTCTTCGATTCGTCGATACCGCAAAGCCTGAAGACAAAGGTTTTCAATGAGTGTGTCCTACCGGTAATGACGTATGGAGCGGAAACGTGGACACTGACGGTGGGCCTCGTTCACAAATTAAAAGTCGCTCAGCGCGCTATGGAGCGAGCTATGTTGGGAATCTTTCTCAGGGATAAAATCCGGAACGAGGAGATTCGTAGAAGAACAAAAGTGACCGACATAGCTCTGAGGATTAGCAAGTTGAAGTGGCAGTGGGCAGGTCATATCTGTCGCAGAACCGATGGCCGATGGGGCAGACGTGTTCTGGAGTGGAGACCGCGTACCGGTAAGCGCAGTGTAGGACGCCCTCCAGCTCGCTGGACCGATGACCTTAAGAAGGTGGCGGGAAACGGTTGGATGAGGAAAGCGGAGGACCGTGTTTGGTGGCGCGCTCTCGGAAAGGCCTATGTCCAGCAGTGGATAAATACAGGCTGATGGATGATGGATGGATGTCCAGATAAAGGTAATAGTTATAGGAAACTTTTGATCAACTGTGTTACAATATTCAATAAAACGGAATGAGTGTATTTACAAAAAAATTGTGAGCCGTCGTGGGACGCCTGGCAGATGTGAAATATCGACATTATTTTGTAAAAGTAATATGCAGAAAAGAACAGATTGTGATAGGAATTAATATGTCACTAAGTATACATATAACATCGCATGTCGTGGCGACGCGTCGCCACGCCAGAAATCTGTTTTACGTGCGGTTATAGATGTTTCACATCAAAAAAATGCTACTAATGTTTTCAAACATTCTAGCAGGTGTTTATCACACCAAAATTATTGGTTTATCCTGCTAGTTAGCAGGGTTAACCAATAAGTTTGTCGTGCTGATGCTTTCAGTTGAAAGCATCAGCACGACGTGCCGCCGAGTGAACCGGCACCGAGTACAGCTATCGCCCCCCGGCCGCAGGTGGAAGAACGAGACGGAGCTGCCGGCGGTGTGGGAGCTGCGGGACCGCTTCACGCTGGAGCGCGGCGGCGCGCAGTTCTTCGTGGCGCGCGCGCTCGAGGACGACTTCGGCAACTACACGTGCGCGCTGGCGGGCGCGGGCGCGGGCGCGTGGCGCTGGGTCGTGCGCGGGCGGCCGCACCTCAAGCTGCCCGCCAACACCAACGTGGTGGAGGGGCAGAAGCTGAAGCTGACGTGCAAGGTGGTGGGCAAGCCGTACCCGCGCGTGCAGTGGGCCTACTCCAACTCGAGCGACGGGCCCTTCGCGCCGCTGTCGGCCGCGGCGATGGGTGACGACACCGCCGCCGCCGCCGTCACGCTCGCCGACAGCGACGCGGGCGTGCCCGACGGCGTGCTGCTAGTGGCGGCGGCGGAGCGGCGCCACGCGGGCCGCTACCGCTGCGACGCGCCGCACGCGCCGCTGCCGGCCGTCACCGTGCTGCGCGTCAAGGACATGTACGCCGCGCTGTGGCCCTTCCTGGGCATCTGCGCCGAGGTGTTCGTGCTGTGCGCCATCATCCTGCTGTACGAGCGGCGCCGCACCAAGCCCGACCTGGACGACTCGGACGCGGACAACAACGACCAGTGAGTGGACACACTACACACGCACACACACACACACACACACACACACACACACACCGCCGTCAGCCTGCTGTACGAGCGGCGCCGCACCAAGCCCGACCTGGACGACTCGGACGCCGACAACAACGACCAGTGAGTGGACACACTACACACGCACACACACACACACACACACACACACACACACCGCCGTCAGCCTGCTGTACGAGCGGCGCCGCACCAAGCCCGACCTGGACGACTCGGACGCCGACAACAACGACCAGTGAGTGGCGACACACACACACACACACACACACACACACACACACACACACACACACACACACACACCGCCGTCAGCCTGCTGTACGAGCGGCGCCGCACCAAGCCCGACCTGGACGACTCGGACTCGGACAACAACGACCAGTGAGTGGCGACACACACACACACACACACACACACACACACACACACACACACACACACACACACACCGCCGTCAGCCTGCTGTACGAGCGGCGCCGCACCAAGCCCGACCTGGACGACTCGGACTCGGACAACAACGACCAGTGAGTGGCGACACACACACACACACACACACACACACACACACACACACACACACACACCGCCGTCAGCCTGCTGTACGAGCGGCGCCGCACCAAGCCCGACCTGGACGACTCGGACGCGGACAACAACGACCAGTGAGTGGACACACTACACACGCACACACACACACACACACACACACACACACACACCGCCGTCAGCCTGCTGTACGAGCGGCGCCGCACCAAGCCCGACCTGGACGACTCGGACTCGGACAACAACGACCAGTGAGTGGCGACACACACACACACACACACACACACACACACACACACACACACACACACACACACACACACACACACCGCCGTCAGCCTGCTGTACGAGCGGCGCCGCACCAAGCCCGACCTGGACGACTCGGACGCGGACAACAACGACCAGTGAGTGGACACACACACACACACACACACACACCGCCGTCAGCCTGCTGTACGAGCGGCGCCGCACCAAGCCCGACCTGGACGACTCGGACGCGGACAACAACGACCAGTGAGTGGACACACACACACACACACACACACACCGCCGTCAGCCTGCTGTACGAGCGGCGCCGCACCAAGCCCGACCTGGACGACTCGGACGCGGACAACAACGACCAGTGAGTGGACACACACACACACACACACACACACCGCCGTCAGCCTGCGCGACACACGTATTCACCGACGCTCGTTTGTGTGTTGCAGGAAGAAGTCGTAGACGTCGCGCGCGCCCGCCGCCGCCGTCGCCGCCGCGTCGCATGCTAACTAGTTTACCGAGAACTCGCTTCTGATCAGGATCGCTGTACGAACTTATATTTTTGAAATTTGAATCGACTGTTCTCGGCCACGACCGCACGAGGATGCGCAATGACGAAAAACCAGATCCACTGAAGACGGGCTTCGTCCTCCCGCATTGCATTCGACGCGTTCACTAAAACAAGTTTTGTTATATAGTGTAAATTCGTTTTTAATTTTTATAAATGTATATTTTTCTGATAATATTTTTTTTCTGTATGTTAGCCTCATGTTAACATTCTTTGCTTTGTTATAATTAACTCGTAAACTTGTCCGCACCGCTGTTGCTTCCGTGTATTGTAAATTGCTACTCGTTCACTCCCGCTTCTATTAGCGTAGTACTTAAGTATTAATATAAATGGTAATCACTAATTCTTCTAATTCAATAATTCTGAAATATATAATTATGTTGTAGATTTAGAAACTGTAAGAGTTTTTTAAGTTATATAGGGTGTAAAATGTAAATAAATTCGGATCAGCTCGACTCGCTGCTCGCTTGGGTGAGCCCTGTCACAGCGAGTCTGTTTCCAAAGATAATGTACTTCGACAACAACCATCCTGAAACTGTTGAACTGCCAAACTTCACTAGAAGTTGTAATTTTAAAATGTAATGAAGAATGTAGTTACAGCAAAATTTCAATAACTTAGTCGATTTTTTATAAAATTTAAGAGTCCAGCGACTATTTTGCCTATGTGATAATATAGTTGTTTACCTAATCAATAAATAAATAAATAAATAAATAATTATTACCGTTACATTGGTTTTACTTTGATCGTTGTACCTACGTCCTGTCCTGAATGTGGAATTGGAAGAAGTTCCCAGTGTTAGTCCGGCGGCGCACACTCGGCAACTCCCACCAGTCCGTCGCGGCAGCGACCAGTCTCGCATCGACAATAGAAGTTGTCTATCGCCTATCTGTATGCCATTTACGAGGATTATAGTCTGACGGGTAGCGGAGGCAGTCTCCTATTCGGGGGGTCGCAGGATCAATCCCGGACATGCACCTCTGGCTTCTCTTAGTTTAAGAAATTAAATATCACAAGCTTCAACGGTGAATAAAAACATTGCATCGTGAGGAAACCTGAAAGTTCTTCATAATGGTCTAAAAGGTTTGTGGAACCTTTGCCAATATTATGAAGAACTGCCAATTTACATTGGGCCTTCCTTCCATTAATTTACAGCCTTCCTTCTCTGAAAGGAGACCTGAGCTCAGTCGTGAGCCGTTGATAGGTTGCTGATGATGATAATGATGAGGAATAATCACAAATTACCTGGTGAGTTTTATCTCATAAATATATATAAAATAAATCTTATTGTCAAAGGATACAAATACGATTCATTTCTCATTGTAAAAGGCCATTCCATAGAATATATTTGGAAACGAAAATGGTAAAATTAGCACGATTTATGATGTTCGACACCTCATAAATCCTAAAA
>JARPMR010000017.1:77500-102500 GCA_029955525.1 Oeneis ivallda | reverse complement strand
GACCAGTCTCGCATCGACAATAGAAGTTGTCTATCGCCTATCTGTATGCCATTTACGAGGATTATAGTCTGACGGGTAGCGGAGGCAGTCTCCTATTCGGGGGGTCGCAGGATCAATCCCGGACATGCACCTCTGGCTTCTCTTAGTTTAAGAAATTAAATATCACAAGCTTCAACGGTGAATAAAAACATTGCATCGTGAGGAAACCTGAAAGTTCTTCATAATGGTCTAAAAGGTTTGTGGAACCTTTGCCAATATTATGAAGAACTGCCAATTTACATTGGGCCTTCCTTCCATTAATTTACAGCCTTCCTTCTCTGAAAGGAGACCTGAGCTCAGTCGTGAGCCGTTGATAGGTTGCTGATGATGATAATGATGAGGAATAATCACAAATTACCTGGTGAGTTTTATCTCATAAATATATATAAAATAAATCTTATTGTCAAAGGATACAAATACGATTCATTTCTCATTGTAAAAGGCCATTCCATAGAATATATTTGGAAACGAAAATGGTAAAATTAGCACGATTTATGATGTTCGACACCTCATAAATCCTAAAACACGAAACTTACAAATTTCCAAAAATTCAAAGAATAACCTATTATTATCAACTTGCAAATAAATCAAATCGGACAATAGAGATGTAAATATTTTGAGAGATATAAGCGACCAACATAATGAGTTGCGAAATGCGCAAAATCACCAAGAAATTGTATGGAGCTTGATAGCATACTTAAGTTTGTAAACTTAATGAACACCTCTAACCGTTAGGTTATGTTATGTTAGGTTATGTTATGTTAGGTTATGTTATGTTAGGTTATGTTATGTTAGGTTATGTTATGTTAGGTTATGTTATGTTAGGTTATGTTATGTTAGGTTATGTTATGTTAGGTTATGTTATGTTAGGTTATGTTATGTTAGGTTATGTTATGTTAGGTTATGTTATGTTATGTTATGTTATGTTAGGTTATGTTATGTTAGGTTATGTTATGTTAGGTTATGTTAGGTTATGTTATGTTATGTTAGGTTATGTTATGTTAGGTTATGTTATGTTAGGTTATGTTATGTTAGGTTATGTTATGTTAGGTTATGTTATGTTATGTTAGGTTATGTTATGTTAGGTTATGTTATGTTAGGTTATGTTATGTTATGTTATGTTATGTTAGGTTAGGTTAGGTTAGGTTAGGTTAGGTTAGGTTAGGTTAGGTTAGGTTAGGTTAGGTTAGGTTAGGTTAGGTTAGGTTAGGTTAGGTTAGGTTAGGTTAGGTTAGGTTAGGTTAGGTTAGGTTAGGTTAGGTTAGGTTAGGTTAGGTTAGGTTAGGTTAGGTTAGGTTAGGTTAGGTTAGGTTAGGTTAGGTTAGGTTAGGTTAGGTTAGGTTAGGTTAGGTTAGGTTAGGTTAGGTTAGGTTAGGTTAGGTTAGGTTAGGTTAGGTTAGGTTAGGTTAGGTTAGGTTAGGTTAGGTTAGGTTAGGTTAGGTTAGGTTAGGTTAGGTTAGGTTAGGTTAGGTTAGGTTAGGTTAGGTTAGGTTAGGTTAGGTTAGGTTAGGTTAGGTTAGGTTAGGTTAGGTTAGGTTAGGTTAGGTTAGGTTAGGTTAGGTTAGGTTAGGTTAGGTTAGGTTAGGTTAGGTTAGGTTAGGTTAGGTTAGGTTAGGTTAGGTTAGGTTAGGTTAGGTTAGGTTAGGTTAGGTTAGGTTAGGTTAGGTTAGGTTAGGTTAGGTTAGGTTAGGTTAGGTTAGGTTAGGTTAGGTTAGGTTAGGTTAGGTTAGGTTAGGTTAGGTTAGGTTAGGTTAGGTTAGGTTAGGTTAGGTTTTTTTTTTTTTTTTTTTTTTTTTTTTTTTTTTTTTTTTTTTTCCTTACAACTAATTTAGCCACAAATGTTTCTTTATTATTAACGCAAGCATATCGTAATAGAAGGAGAGCGTCCGCAATGTGATGCGTCCGCTCTTCCAAACTATCGTTTAAATCTAATTATATGTTGTTCTCATATTCTTAAATAATACGCATGGTGCAAACGGTATTACCGGTAACGATTTTACCACTAAGTGGGTACGCAGGTAGTTCCTGATTTCTGCGATTTGATACATTGATCAGGAGCTCCATACGCCCCGCGCTAGAGCGCATAATACTTCTTATTTTAGTTTTGTTACACAAACCAATAAAAATTTAAGTATACAATATGTACGTATACAAAATATACTAAAACTATAGAATGTACACAATTTCAAAGTATATATAAATGTTATAATCTAGTCACACACCTTACAGCTATTCTTAACACAGTAACGTATAGTGCTTCTAATATATATATTATATTGATAATAATATAATATGTACCTATATATATACTAAAACTAAACAATAGAATGCAAAACAAATTTAAACGTTTAAATTTATAATATAATATGAACCTATACACACAATATATACTAAAACTAATCAATATACAATACTTTACAAATTTCAAAATTTATATAAATCTTTAAATCTAGTTACACACATATAGTGTTTCAATGGAAACAACTTCCACTTAAATTAACAACACACATTAAGTTTAAGTATCAAATTAAAATCAACTACTAATAACTAATGTTTATGCTAAATGACAAGGTTAGCAGACCAAGTATATTTTAATTAGCATCTTCGTTAAACTGTTTAAGCTGCTTCAGTATATTTTCCAATAATAGAACAAAGGACTCCAGCGCAGCATTTTTCCCCATGAGTTCCCTGATATTGAAGGGTGGGACCCCAAGATGCTCGCAAAGCATCTTATGGTTCAACCTAGAGCGGCCAAACCTAGAGCATGTTTCTATAAGATGCTCCATGGTTTGGGATGATGCGTTATCGCAAGGGCAAGTGTCGTTATTTACAATGTGGAAGCGGAGAAGATACTGTCGGTGGAATCCATGTCCAGTCAAAAATTGTGTTAAAAAGAAAGTAGTTTTAGTCAAGTTGAAAAGTTCAACAATGTCGGTCAAATTGGGGAGGAGTGTCTTAGTCCGTCGTCCGTGCTGTTCACTGTCGTACCGGGCCTGCCATATCCGGCGGTTCTCCGTACGGATGGAATGCTTGACGTAGCTGATGGGGAAGAAGCAATAGTCGGGGGGTTTGTGCAACTCCGTGGCCCTTTTGGCCGCGGCGTCCGCCGCCTCGTTGCCTGGGATACCGACGTGGCTCCTAACCCAGGCGAAACGAAGTGTGTTTATGTCAATAATTTCATAGGTAAGTCTGTGTATCTGTGCTACTATTGGATTTGTGTTACTGCGATTCCTGATTGCTAGTAATGAGGCCATGGAGTCGGTAAAAATGATGTAGTTGTAGTTCAGATTATTGTTTTTGTGCCTATGGTTTATTACCCATAGGCACGCCTTGAGAATTGCCAGCAGTTCTGCCTGAAAGACAGAACAGCTGTCATGTAGTTTGAGTTTACTAGCCGCGAGCCCAATCTCTCCTTGGAAACAAACATAGGCTGCCCCCACCCTGCCATCCTCCTGTTTGCTTCCATCGGTGTAAATTTGAATAGTTTTAGGTGTACAATGTTTTATAATCTGTGTGTGCTCAGTAAATTCGGAAGCCATGACTGTAACTCTTTGTGCCGGGTGGAGCAACTGATGCGGGGGAGTAGCTCGCTCCAGTGTTACATCGTGAGGGAGGAAATGAGTCGTGCCCGTCAATTTGACATTCTCAATCATGTGGACCTCCCGAATCTTGAGATCGAGAGGAGTGAAGCGAGCTAGAGCTATGGCCGCCGTAGTAGAGACCGTCCTAAAGGCCCTAATGGCCTTGATGGCGAAGCCTCTCTGCACGCTTAACAGTTTCCTCCTAATGCCCTTCTTAGCAGCCACGTGCCCCCATACCCCGGCAGCATAGGTGACAGTAGGTTCAATAACTTGCCTATATATGCTCTGAATATTCTCCGGGTGAGCTCCCCATGTTGGTCTACTATATAGGCAGAGTTTATTGAAAATACGTGTCGCCTTTGCCAGGACATGCCGCACGTGGCTGTTAAAAAGAAGCTTCTCGTCTATAATGACTCCCAAATATTTTATTTCTCTCTCGAATTGCAGACTCTTCCCTTCCATGCTAATTACGGCGGCCTTAGCTCTCTTAGTAAAGGCTATTGCCTTGGTCTTGTGCGACCCGAACTCGAGCTTCACTCCCCTCCCCCAGTCAACAATGGAGTCCAGTGCCCTATTGGTTCTATTCTGTAACTCCTCGATGTGTTTTGCTTGGACGACGATAAGAACATCGTCCGCGAATGCCTGGATATGGCAGCCCGCCGGCAACTCCAGTTTCAAAAGTTCGTCAAGGATCAGGTTCCACAACACAGGCCCGCACGCGGACCCCTGCACACAACCCCTGGACATACCCTTGGTGACCCGCACATTGGCATGATCCAGCACAACTTCTCTGTTTTGTAGGTAGCTACGAATAAGCCCAAAGATGTTCCGTGGGCACTCCACATTTCGAAGTTGGCTGAAAAGCGCCGGCCACCAAGCGCTGTCAAAAGCGGCTTTAATGTCCAGGGAGACAGCCACGACGAGCTCACCAGCACCCTTAGCTTGACGGATGATGCCGAGGGCCTTATCAATGGCCATCGTGGTGCTGGTTTGCTCTCTGAACCCGTACTGCGAAACACTGATCCTTCCCGCCCTTTCGGCCGCGTATGTGACTCTTTTAATGAAGAGTTTTTCCAGTAGTTTGCCAAAAACTGGAATTAGTCCTATTGGTCTGTAAGAGTCAAGAGAGGAGCGGTCACTTTTGTTGGGTTTGGGGATGATTTTAACATACGCCCTCTTCCACTGGGAGGGGAAGTGCTGGAGGTCCAAGCATCTATTCATGATGCCCGTGAGCAACTGGCCATACTCTGACGCGAACGCCAGGCATATGTCCGCCGTTAGCCCATCCATCCCTGGTGCCTTTTTGGGGCTCATGTACCGAAGTACCTCCAGCAACTCCCCAACCGTGAAAGGGGGATCATCTAGTGTGTCGGGTGTGTCATTGAGTTTCTGTCTGAGGCTGTAATGTCTTTGAACAGAGTCGGGTCTATCGTCCGGGTAAAAGTGATGCAGTAGAGCTCGGGCAGTCTCAAGAGAGTCAGTCGAGTAAATGTCACCTGTTTTAACTGTTATGGGGGGCCTGCGGGGGTTAATATCTTTTAATAATCTATTAGTGAGAGACCAGACATTCTCTTTGGTTTGCAACGCACAAAATTCCCTGAAGCTGTTGGTTGATGCAGCCTTCAGCTCCTCGGCATATTTGGCTCTTTTAGTCCCTAGTTCTTCAACTAGCGTCTCTAGTGGAAGTCCCCTATGTTTTGACGCATGTAGGCGCCGATGCAGCTCAACTACCTCTCTCTTGCAGGCTTCCAGCTGATCAGACCACCAGGGGGGCTTGTGGCCGTTCCCAGCTGATTTGAGCCGCATTGTGTCCTTGCAAGCGGAGTGAATAGTCTCTGTCACTAGGTCAATGAAGTCGTCAAGTTGGTTCTCATTCATGTCGGTGACGTCTCGGTCCAGTATATCGGATTCAGAAAAGTGCAGATGTAAAGCTCCTTTAAAGTCCGCCCAACGAGCTTTATCATTCTTATACCTAAATGTCGTGGTGCTGTGTTGTGATGGACCAGCAGGATCATCCAAGCAGATGGTGAATTCCACAGCATTGTGCTGGGATGATACGCAAGCCTCCAAGTTGACAGTCCAGTTCCTAATGTCGTCATAAAGGTCTGAGGAAGCCAATGTTAGGTCAATTATAGAGGACCTGTCCCGTCCGTGAGTCACAGTTTCAAATGTCGGTACATTTCCAGTATTACAGCAGAAAAGGTCGTTGCCGTACATTAGGTCCGCAACCGCCTTACCCCTACTGTTAGCCCTATCGCTACCCCAAATGGGGTGCCACCCGTTAAAGTCCCCCCCAACGATACATCGCGTCCCCCCGACGTCCCTTACAAATTGTTCGACGCACCCGATTGTAGCCGCGTTGTCGTCGTCCTCGCTTCCAGGAGGGACGTACCCTGACGCAAGATACAGCCGCCGCGCGCCTACACAAACTTGGACGACACAGAGGTTTGGCGTCGAGTATTGAGAGAGACCCAGACAAGGTGGAGAGCCGGTCTTTGCCAGTATGCAGGCCTTGACTCTACCTGCGTCAGTTCCCGGAAACTGAAAGATGTCAAGGCCACGAATTTGTCTCACTTCGTTAGATGTGCCGACGTATGGTTCCGAAACCAGCGCAAAGGAATGACTACTCGCCATGAAAAAGCGAATGAAGTCCTGTAGACAGTTCTTAGATCTATCTAAGTTGCACTGTACTATATTCAGTGATCTGTACTTATCCATAATTGATGTTGGACTCCACCCTCTTCCTCATGGCTCGCAGTACTGGGCACACATCGGATGTAGCTTTATGAGCCACGGACGCTTGTAGATTGAATTTGCTGTTTCGATCGACACAGTTCACGCATTTGGGCACCGCGGTAGGTTTAGACTTTTCCGGGCAATCCCCCTCCCGGTGGGCCGTCCCCGCACAGAAGGCGCAGAGAATGTGTGCCGCGTCCCTACAGTTCTTCCTCGTGTGGCCGAACTGCAGACACGCGTAACACTGCAGAAAAGGTGAAAAGTCCTGAACGTGGACCTTCTGATGGTCCACGCTCAGTCTTCCCATCTCTATTGCCCCACGCCAGGTGCCGGGGTCAGCCTCCAGGACGGCGTTGTATAGTTCGGCGTTACGGTTGTTGCGGAGGAAACGCAACTTAATCTCCCCCTGCGGAACGCATAAGCCCTGGTTTTGCTTGATGAGAAGCTCGACGAGGTCCTCCGAAGCAACATCTTTCGCGACACCTTTTAGTATCAGCATAGGGTTGCGCCTGCGAGCCGGCTCCACACTCACGAGCTCCGACTTACTGAGGCGCCCTATCGCGTCGTCCCTGTGTTGCACACTCTCAAACTCAACCCTAATTTTCTTATTAGAGATAGGGCGAATCGCCGCCGGACCGTAGGTAGAGTCTCTAAAGCTAATAGATCTGCGCCACACCTTTATCAATTCTTCCTTTGTTTCAACTGGCGCCTTCGCGGAGACAATTATTGCCGGCCGCGAAGGAGGAGAAGCGACCGTAGAGGGGGGGGTGGAGACGGCCGCAGCGGCCGGCGCCGGTCTCGCTCGCGCCACCTGCGCGTACGAGGGCCGCGCCGTTGCCGCCGCGGCGGGGGCAAGCTTGCTCATCTCCTCGCGAATACACTTTGTAATCTGCTTCTGTGCAGCAGCAATGGGTGGTTTCGCAGCGAGATCGCTGCGCAACCTCCTCACCTCCTCCGTGCAGGCGTTGAGTTCCATGCGGAGCTCCCCAACGACGCTCACTGGAGTCGCCACCGCCGCCGGCGACGCATCCCTAGAGTCAGCTGGGGCAGCCTGCCCTCCAGCAGGGGCGGGGGTGGAGGGAGCGGGGCTAGAGACCTCGCGCGAAGATTCCGCAGGTGTACGCCGAGAGACCGCAGCCAGGGCATGGGAAGCCCGGCGGATCTCCTCGGCCGCAGTGATGATCACCCGCTTGTTAACCGCGGTTACACTCTTGCCGTCTTGTACGGCCTTCACTATTTTAGCGGTCAAGGTAGTGACCACCGTCATGTAGGTCTCAAGGTCCTTAACCGTATCCGCAGTAACATGAAGGGGCGCAGGAGACTTATCCCCGCTAGGTTTTGGGATCCTAGTGGGAGTCATGGCCAATATTGTCTCTTATCAATACTAAATAGTCCGGGCGAGGCACAGAGTGTCCGAATCGCAATTTAAGTTGGGGGGGTTAAGGGGGGTAAGGGGGGGTAGGGGGGTTTTATGGGGGGATATGATAAAGATACATAAAATACATATTTATACGAAAACCGCGCCGAAAAATACAAATAAACAAGAGAGTTATGGATTTTAAGAAATTTTCTCAAATTCTAAAAATGGGAAAAACACGAAAAATTAAACTAATGAAGATTTTTAAAATGTTACTTCGGATTTAAGTAACAGACCAAAAATCATGAATAAGTAAAGAAACCGGGGTGAATTTAGTGGAAAAACGGGGGAGTTATTTAATTAAAACTATTCTCCAATTTTCAAAACTTGAAAAATCAAGAAAAATAGAAATACATAAAAAAGATAAATTTTGCCTTCGGAGTCGGAAGCACGACGGTAAATTAAGAATATATAAGAAGACCGGAAGAAGATAGGAGCAATATTGGCGGAGATATGGATTTTTGAAAATTTTTATTTATTTCGGTTACGTAATTTGAAACTGAAATTGACTTTTTTGTTTTAAGGAAATTAAGAATTTTGAAAAGTGGATATGAAAGCTATTGCCGAGAAACTAAAAATAGGCTAAACTTGGAGAAGATCCCCCCACGGGAACCCCTCCAAATCGACTCGTGAAGTTAGCACCGGATTCTACAAATATCTCCGCCCACAAAAAGTTAAATATCTAAGAAACTACAAGAGATAGGGGCCTGAGATTTTCAGGCAATATACTATGATAGATACTGAATATATATTAATAAACTATATAATTATATATATAAAGCGCTTGGAAATATGGACAATTGAAAAAAAAAATTGGGGAAAGCGGAAGGAAAAGTGGCCTCACCCCCTGGTTTTTAATGTCCCGTGAGTGCACCTAGTGTCGTTTTCTTAGTTAGGATATCCCACACCTGGGCCTCTAACAAGAAACTGTCCAGCTGCTGTACAACCAGGTTTTCGCATAACGGTCATTTTTATAAAAACACTTATAACTTTTAAACTATCTATCAGAGAAATCTGAGGTTTGGCACACAGGTAGAGCACTTATACACTAATACAACGAAATAATAATAATAACATGTCCTCGATCTATCTAAAAAGTTATTAACGAAAAACCAGTTTTTGTGTCCGAAAATCACAGTTATTGGGGCCTAACTCCCTGGCGCACTATGCTAAAAATGTCCAAAAGGTCTTAAAAGATGCGCCTCATCAAGGCGCACCTAAATGCACTCTCGAAACTGAGTCGCACCGCGGAAAATCGTAAGCCGCACGCGAAAAACACTTTTCACTTTTTTTTTAAAAACACAAAAATTGTCATATCTCCCACAAAACTTGTCCAATTTCAAAAATTTTTTCACATCCGCATAGCGCTCGACAGCGCGCAACTTTTAGTGTATTTCACTAGTTGATTTTCCATAACTGACCCGCAACTTCGATATTTCGAGCGCGGAGCGGCTCAAAAACGATCCGCTCGCTCCGGGGGGCCGCGCGTGACTGGTTAGGTTAGGTTAGGTTAGGTTAGGTTAGGTTAGGTTAGGTTAGGTTAGGTTAGGTTAGGTTAGGTTAGGTTAGGTTAGATTAGGTTAGGTTAGGTTAGGTTAGGTTAGGTTAGGTTAGGTTAGGTTAGGTTAGGTTAGGTTAGGTTAGGTTAGGTTAGGTTAGGTTAGGTTAGGTTAGGTTAGGTTAGGTTAGGTTAGGTTAGGTTAGGTTAGGTTAGGTTTTTTTTTTTTTTTTTTTTTTTTTTTTTTTTTTTTTTTTTTTTTCCTTACAACTAATTTAGCCACAAATGTTTCTTTATTATTAACGCAAGCATATCGTAATAGAAGGAGAGCGTCCGCAATGTGATGCGTCCGCTCTTCCAAACTATCGTTTAAATCTAATTATATGTTGTTCTCATATTCTTAAATAATACGCATGGTGCAAACGGTATTACCGGTAACGATTTTACCACTAAGTGGGTACGCAGGTAGTTCCTGATTTCTGCGATTTGATACATTGATCAGGAGCTCCATACGCCCCGCGCTAGAGCGCATAATACTTCTTATTTTAGTTTTGTTACACAAACCAATAAAAATTTAAGTATACAATATGTACGTATACAAAATATACTAAAACTATAGAATGTACACAATTTCAAAGTATATATAAATGTTATAATCTAGTCACACACCTTACAGCTATTCTTAACACAGTAACGTATAGTGCTTCTAATATATATATTATATTGATAATAATATAATATGTACCTATATATATACTAAAACTAAACAATAGAATGCAAAACAAATTTAAACGTTTAAATTTATAATATAATATGAACCTATACACACAATATATACTAAAACTAATCAATATACAATACTTTACAAATTTCAAAATTTATATAAATCTTTAAATCTAGTTACACACATATAGTGTTTCAATGGAAACAACTTCCACTTAAATTAACAACACACATTAAGTTTAAGTATCAAATTAAAATCAACTACTAATAACTAATGTTTATGCTAAATGACAAGGTTAGCAGACCAAGTATATTTTAATTAGCATCTTCGTTAAACTGTTTAAGCTGCTTCAGTATATTTTCCAATAATAGAACAAAGGACTCCAGCGCAGCATGTTTCCCCATGAGTTCCCTGATATTGAAGGGTGGGACCCCAAGATGCTCGCAAAGCATCTTATGGTTCAACCTAGAGCGGCCAAACCTAGAGCATGTTTCTATAAGATGCTCCATGGTTTGGGATGATGCGTTATCGCAAGGGCAAGTGTCGTTATTTACAATGTGGAAGCGGAGAAGATACTGTCGGTGGAATCCATGTCCAGTCAAAAATTGTGTTAAAAAGAAAGTAGTTTTAGTCAAGTTGAAAAGTTCAACAATGTCGGTCAAATTGGGGAGGAGTGTCTTAGTCCGTCGTCCGTGCTGTTCACTGTCGTACCGGGCCTGCCATATCCGGCGGTTCTCCGTACGGATGGAATGCTTGACGTAGCTGATGGGGAAGAAGCAATAGTCGGGGGGTTTGTGCAACTCCGTGGCCCTTTTGGCCGCGGCGTCCGCCGCCTCGTTGCCTGGGATACCGACGTGGCTCCTAACCCAGGCGAAACGAAGTGTGTTTATGTCAATAATTTCATAGGTAAGTCTATGTATCTGTGCTACTATTGGATTTGTGTTACTGCGATTCCTGATTGCTAGTAATGAGGCCATGGAGTCGGTAAAAATGATGTAGTTGTAGTTCAGATTATTGTTTTTGTGCCTATGGTTTATTACCCATAGGCACGCCTTGAGAATTGCCAGCAGTTCTGCCTGAAAGACAGAACAGCTGTCATGTAGTTTGAGTTTACTAGCCGCGAGCCCAATCTCTCCTTGGAAACAAACATAGGCTGCCCCCACCCTGCCATCCTCCTGTTTGCTTCCATCGGTGTAAATTTGAATAGTTTTAGGTGTACAATGTTTTATAATCTGTGTGTGCTCAGTAAATTCGGAAGCCATGACTGTAACTCTTTGTGCCGGGTGGAGCAACTGATGCGGGGGAGTAGCTCGCTCCAGTGTTACATCGTGAGGGAGGAAATGAGTCGTGCCCGTCAATTTGACATTCTCAATCATGTGGACCTCCCGAATCTTGAGATCGAGAGGAGTGAAGCGAGCTAGAGCTATGGCCGCCGTAGTAGAGACCGTCCTAAAGGCCCTAATGGCCTTGATGGCGAAGCCTCTCTGCACGCTTAACAGTTTCCTCCTAATGCCCTTCTTAGCAGCCACGTGCCCCCATACCCCGGCAGCATAGGTGACAGTAGGTTCAATAACTTGCCTATATATGCTCTGAATATTCTCCGGGTGAGCTCCCCATGTTGGTCTACTATATAGGCAGAGTTTATTGAAAATACGTGTCGCCTTTGCCAGGACATGCCGCACGTGGCTGTTAAAAAGAAGCTTCTCGTCTATAATGACTCCCAAATATTTTATTTCTCTCTCGAATTGCAGACTCTTCCCTTCCATGCTAATTACGGCGGCCTTAGCTCTCTTAGTAAAGGCTATTGCCTTGGTCTTGTGCGACCCGAACTCGAGCTTCACTCCCCTCCCCCAGTCAACAATGGAGTCCAGTGCCCTATTGGTTCTATTCTGTAACTCCTCGATGTGTTTTGCTTGGACGACGATAAGAACATCGTCCGCGAATGCCTGGATATGGCAGCCCGCCGGCAACTCCAGTTTCAAAAGTTCGTCAAGGATCAGGTTCCACAACACAGGCCCGCACGCGGACCCCTGCACACAACCCCTGGACATACCCTTGGTGACCCGCACATTGGCATGATCCAGCACAACTTCTCTGTTTTGTAGGTAGCTACGAATAAGCCCAAAGATGTTCCGTGGGCACTCCACATTTCGAAGTTGGCTGAAAAGCGCCGGCCACCAAGCGCTGTCAAAAGCGGCTTTAATGTCCAGGGAGACAGCCACGACGAGCTCACCAGCACCCTTAGCTTGACGGATGATGCCGAGGGCCTTATCAATGGCCATCGTGGTGCTGGTTTGCTCTCTGAACCCGTACTGCGAAACACTGATCCTTCCCGCCCTTTCGGCCGCGTATGTGACTCTTTTAATGAAGAGTTTTTCCAGTAGTTTGCCAAAAACTGGAATTAGTCCTATTGGTCTGTAAGAGTCAAGAGAGGAGCGGTCACTTTTGTTGGGTTTGGGGATGATTTTAACATACGCCCTCTTCCACTGGGAGGGGAAGTGCTGGAGGTCCAAGCATCTATTCATGATGCCCGTGAGCAACTGGCCATACTCTGACGCGAACGCCAGGCATATGTCCGCCGTTAGCCCATCCATCCCTGGTGCCTTTTTGGGGCTCATGTACCGAAGTACCTCCAGCAACTCCCCAACCGTGAAAGGGGGATCATCTAGTGTGTCGGGTGTGTCATTGAGTTTCTGTCTGAGGCTGTAATGTCTTTGAACAGAGTCGGGTCTATCGTCCGGGTAAAAGTGATGCAGTAGAGCTCGGGCAGTCTCAAGAGAGTCAGTCGAGTAAATGTCACCTGTTTTAACTGTTATGGGGGGCCTGCGGGGGTTAATATCTTTTAATAATCTATTAGTGAGAGACCAGACATTCTCTTTGGTTTGCAACGCACAAAATTCCCTGAAGCTGTTGGTTGATGCAGCCTTCAGCTCCTCGGCATATTTGGCTCTTTAAGTCCCTAGTTCTTCAACTAGCGTCTCTAGTGGAAGTCCCCTATGTTTTGACGCATGTAGGCGCCGATGCAGCTCAACTACCTCTCTCTTGCAGGCTTCCAGCTGATCAGACCACCAGGGGGGCTTGTGGCCGTTCCCAGCTGATTTGAGCCGCATTGTGTCCTTGCAAGCGGAGTGAATAGTCTCTGTCACTAGGTCAATGAAGTCGTCAAGTTGGTTCTCATTCATGTCGGTGACGTCTCGGTCCAGTATATCGGATTCAGAAAAGTGCAGATGTAAAGCTCCTTTAAAGTCCGCCCAACGAGCTTTATCATTCTTATACCTAAATGTCGTGGTGCTGTGTTGTGATGGACCAGCAGGATCATCCAAGCAGATGGTGAATTCCACAGCATTGTGCTGGGATGATACGCAAGCCTCCAAGTTGACAGTCCAGTTCCTAATGTCGTCATAAAGGTCTGAGGAAGCCAATGTTAGGTCAATTATAGAGGACCTGTCCCGTCCGTGAGTCACAGTTTCAAATGTCGGTACATTTCCAGTATTACAGCAGAAAAGGTCGTTGCCGTACATTAGGTCCGCAACCGCCTTACCCCTACTGTTAGCCCTATCGCTACCCCAAATGGGGTGCCACCCGTTAAAGTCCCCCCCAACGATACATCGCGTCCCCCCGACGTCCCTTACAAATTGTTCGACGCACCCGATTGTAGCCGCGTTGTCGTCGTCCTCGCTTCCAGGAGGGACGTACACTGACGCAAGATACAGCCGCCGCGCGCCTACACAAACTTGGACGACACAGAGGTTTGGCGTCGAGTATTGAGAGAGACCCAGACAAGGTGGAGAGCCGGTCTTTGCCAGTATGCAGGCCTTGACTCTACCTGCGTCAGTTCCCGGAAACTGAAAGATGTCAAGGCCACGAATTTGTCTCACTTCGTTAGATGTGCCGACGTATGGTTCCGAAACCAGCGCAAAGGAATGACTACTCGCCATGAAAAAGCGAATGAAGTCCTGTAGACAGTTCTTAGATCTATCTAAGTTGCACTGTACTATATTCAGTGATCTGTACTTATCCATAATTGATGTTGGACTCCACCCTCTTCCTCATGGCTCGCAGTACTGGGCACACATCGGATGTAGCTTTATGAGCCACGGACGCTTGTAGATTGAATTTGCTGTTTCGATCGACACAGTTCACGCATTTGGGCACCGCGGTAGGTTTAGACTTTTCCGGGCAATCCCCCTCCCGGTGGGCCGTCCCCGCACAGAAGGCGCAGAGAATGTGTGCCGCGTCCCTACAGTTCTTCCTCGTGTGGCCGAACTGCAGACACGCGTAACACTGCAGAAAAGGTGAAAAGTCCTGAACGTGGACCTTCTGATGGTCCACGCTCAGTCTTCCCATCTCTATTGCCCCACGCCAGGTGCCGGGGTCAGCCTCCAGGACGGCGTTGTATAGTTCGGCGTTACGGTTGTTGCGGAGGAAACGCAACTTAATCTCCCCCTGCGGAACGCATAAGCCCTGGTTTTGCTTGATGAGAAGCTCGACGAGGTCCTCCGAAGCAACATCTTTCGCGACACCTTTTAGTATCAGCATAGGGTTGCGCCTGCGAGCCGGCTCCACACTCACGAGCTCCGACTTACTGAGGCGCCCTATCGCGTCGTCCCTGTGTTGCACACTCTCAAACTCAACCCTAATTTTCTTATTAGAGATAGGGCGAATCGCCGCCGGACCGTAGGTAGAGTCTCTAAAGCTAATAGATCTGCGCCACACCTTTATCAATTCTTCCTTTGTTTCAACTGGCGCCTTCGCGGAGACAATTATTGCCGGCCGCGAAGGAGGAGAAGCGACCGTAGAGGGGGGGGTGGAGACGGCCGCAGCGGCCGGCGCCGGTCTCGCTCGCGCCACCTGCGCGTACGAGGGCCGCGCCGTTGCCGCCGCGGCGGGGGCAAGCTTGCTCATCTCCTCGCGAATACACTTTGTAATCTGCTTCTGTGCAGCAGCAATGGGTGGTTTCGCAGCGAGATCGCTGCGCAACCTCCTCACCTCCTCCGTGCAGGCGTTGAGTTCCATGCGGAGCTCCCCAACGACGCTCACTGGAGTCGCCACCGCCGCCGGCGACGCATCCCTAGAGTCAGCTGGGGCAGCCTGCCCTCCAGCAGGGGCGGGGGTGGAGGGAGCGGGGCTAGAGACCTCGCGCGAAGATTCCGCAGGTGTACGCCGAGAGACCGCAGCCAGGGCATGGGAAGCCCGGCGGATCTCCTCGGCCGCAGTGATGATCACCCGCTTGTTAACCGCGGTTACACTCTTGCCGTCTTGTACGGCCTTCACTATTTTAGCGGTCAAGGTAGTGACCACCGTCATGTAGGTCTCAAGGTCCTTAACCGTATCCGCAGTAACATGAAGGGGCGCAGGAGACTTATCCCCGCTAGGTTTTGGGATCCTAGTGGGAGTCATGGCCAATATTGTCTCTTATCAATACTAAATAGTCCGGGCGAGGCACAGAGTGTCCGAATCGCAATTTAAGTTGGGGGGGTTAAGGGGGGTAAGGGGGGGTAGGGGGGTTTTATGGGGGGATATGATAAAGATACATAAAATACATATTTATACGAAAACCGCGCCGAAAAATACAAATAAACAAGAGAGTTATGGATTTTAAGAAATTTTCTCAAATTCTAAAAATGGGAAAAACACGAAAAATTAAACTAATGAAAATTTTTAAAATGTTACTTCGGATTTAAGTAACAGACCAAAAATCATGAATAAGTAAAGAAACCGGGGTGAATTTAGTGGAAAAACGGGGGAGTTATTTAATTAAAACTATTCTCCAATTTTCAAAACTTGAAAAATCAAGAAAAATAGAAATACATAAAAAAGATAAATTTTGCCTTCGGAGTCGGAAGCACGACGGTAAATTAAGAATATATAAGAAGACCGGAAGAAGATAGGAGCAATATTGGCGGAGATATGGATTTTTGAAAATTTTTATTTATTTCGGTTACGTAATTTGAAACTGAAATTGACTTTTTTGTTTTAAGGAAATTAAGAATTTTGAAAAGTGGATATGAAAGCTATTGCCGAGAAACTAAAAATAGGCTAAACTTGGAGAAGATCCCCCCACGGGAACCCCTCCAAATCGACTCGTGAAGTTAGCACCGGATTCTACAAATATCTCCGCCCACAAAAAGTTAAATATCTAAGAAACTACAAGAGATAGGGGCCTGAGATTTTCAGGCAATATACTATGATAGATACTGAATATATATTAATAAACTATATAATTATATATATAAAGCGCTTGGAAATATGGACAATTGAAAAAAAAAAAAATTGGGGAAAGCGGAAGGAAAAGTGGCCTCACCCCCTGGTTTTTAATGTCCCGTGAGTGCACCTAGTGTCGTTTTCTTAGTTAGGATATCCCACACCTGGGCCTCTAACAAGAAACTGTCCAGCTGCTGTACAACCAGGTTTTCGCATAACGGTCATTTTTATAAAAACACTTATAACTTTTAAACTATCTATCAGAGAAATCTGAGGTTTGGCACACAGGTAGAGCACTTATACACTAATACAACGAAATAATAATAATAACATGTCCTCGATCTATCTAAAAAGTTATTAACGAAAAACCAGTTTTTGTGTCCGAAAATCACAGTTATTGGGGCCTAACTCCCTGGCGCACTATGCTAAAAATGTCCAAAAGGTCTTAAAAGATGCGCCTCATCAAGGCGCACCTAAATGCACTCTCGAAACTGAGTCGCACCGCGGAAAATCGTAAGCCGCACGCGAAAAACACTTTTCACTTTTTTTAAAAACACAAAAATTGTCATATCTCCCACAAAACTTGTCCAATTTCAAAAATTTTTTCACATCCGCATAGCGCTCGACAGCGCGCAACTTTTAGTGTATTTCACTAGTTGATTTTCCATAACTGACCCGCAACTTAGATTTTTCGAGCGCGGAGCGGCTCAAAAACGATCCGCTCGCTCCGGGGGGCCGCGCGTGACTGGTTAGGTTAGGTTAGGTTAGGTTAGGTTAGGTTAGGTTAGGTTAGGTTAGGTTAGGTTAGGTTAGGTTAGGTTAGGTTAGGTTAGGTTAGGTTAGGTTAGGTTAGGTTAGGTTAGGTTAGGTTAGGTTAGGTTAGGTTAGGTTAGGTTAGGTTAGGTTAGGTTAGGTTTTTTTTTTTTTTTTTTTTTTTTTTTTTTTAAACCCTACCCTCTAACATTGTCAGAGATTTTGTTTGCTTAATATTTTCATTGTCGACTCATTCATTCCAGTTCTCGCTTGCATGCCTCTCGTACTTATATTCTTCATACGTGTTCTTTCTTACATCCATCAACTTTCACACTAAGGGTAGAGTTCCCTTCCTATTAATTCAGGGATGCATATTGTCTTTATTTATTTCAAAAAATTTTTACAATTTGCTTATATCTATACACATTCTCTCTATATCTAATATACAATATGGGATTATTTTACATTTAACATTTAAATTTTTACTTTTGCTATCGTTATTTTGCTACATGTCTCTAAAGTTATATATAAGTCTATTTACGCTTGTTATATGTATTTTAATGTGCACACTTTCGATATTTTCCGTCTTTTTTCCTACACCTGCAAATAGTATTATAAAATTGTTTATAATATTTTACAGCAATACTTTGTCTTTCGACCTTTTCTTTATCTTGCCTAATATTGGAAGCGTGCCAATTTTATGTTTTATTGCGTTTTGTGACCGTCTCTATTATTTTATTAGCATGTTTCAAAAATATACCTCGTTCTTCTCTATTTTCCATTATCTTGGCAAGGTTTTCCTCGTCAATAGGGGTCCCAATAAGTTGCTGCATATTGTACCTTTGTATGCTGAAGACTGGACATTTGAACAGGATGTGCTTCACCGACTCTGGTACTCCAGGTTCGCAGGTGCACGATGGGTTCTCCTTACACTTAAACTTAGTTAAGTATTCGGAGAACCCGCCGTGTCCTGTTAACATCTGTGTGATTGTACTACCTAAGTCGATTTTCCGCACAATCCTGTATGCTCCTAGAGCGTCGGGGAAGAACATTTTTGTTGTTCCGGCAGTTTCTCCGGATTTGTATCTCCGGTTCCATTCGTCGAGAGATTCCTTACGGATTTGACTCTTGACGAATGAGACCGGGCACAAGTCGTAATCCGGACTCTTTTTTGAGTTTAGTGCGGCGCTTTTTGCCAGCTCATCGGCGCGTTCGTTGCCAGCGAGGCCAGCGTGTGCTTTTATCCAGAACAAGGTAACAACTTTGTTCTGGACAAAGGCCCTTTTTAGGTTGGTCCGGGCCTCGACAGCTAGGGGATGGTAACTATTGTAGCTGACCACGGTTTCCAGCGCGGATCTGGAGTCACTATAGATTCCAAAGCTCTGCCCAGTGCTTCTGAGAATTTCTTTCGTGGCTCTACATATGGCCAGAAGTTCGGCCTGGTACACTGTGCAATAGGATGGCAGCTTCAATTTGATGGTCTTGGTCTCAACCTCAGTGTTCCAAAATGAAAGTGAGGCACCAACCTTATTTTCGATTTTGCTGCCGTCCGTGAAGATACGCACATCTTGGTTATTATTATTGGCGAGGTCTTCTTGGTCTACCAGGCTTATGAACTTCAGGCACATATGAGTTGCAGGATGTCCATTCTCTGTGTACCTGGCCTTCCGCTCAACCTCCCTGCCCGCCAGATCCGGCCGTGGCACCCCCCTCTTCGCTTCATACAAGGCAGCTGCCTCACGAATGCGGATGTCGAGTGGGAGTATCCCGGCCAGAAGCAAAGCGGCGTTCACGGAGACTGTGCGGTATGCCTTACTTATCTTCTGTGCGAAGCCACGCTGGACACCGCTCAGCTGTTTAATAGCTCCCAGCTTTCCCGCTGCCGGAGCCCAGGCACTCGCTGCATACAGCGTGATAGGTTCTACCACTGCAGTGTAAATTTGTCTTATAATTTCCGCGTGAAGGCCCCAGCTAATTTTGGCCGCTCTTGACAGTTGCCTGTAAATATTTGACACTTTTTTGCACGTATTTGCGATGTGTGTGTTGAAAGTCAGAGAACTGTCAATAGTTAGGCCTAGAATTTTAATTTCGCCGGTCATGTTAATAGGGATCCCTCCCATGTTCAGAAGTGGTGTGTCGTACTTTAGCTTTCTAGTGATCACCATTGCGTTTGTTTTTTGTGGTGCGAAACGAAGTTTGTTTCGGACGCCCCATTCCTGAACGTAGGAGAGGGCGACATTTGCTTTTCGTTGCACCTCCTGAGCGGTGTCTCCATCAAAGATCAGGACTATGTCGTCGGCGAAGGCCTGGCTGTATTCGCCCCTCTTTTCCAATCCTTTTAGTAAAGGATCCAATAGGAGGTTCCACAGTATGGGTCCCCCTATGGAGCCTTGTACGCACCCCTTGTTGGTCTGCTTGTCGTATGTGTGACCCGCGTAGCGCACATTGACGCTCCTGTCTTGCAAGTAGCTATCTATTAGTCTGCGGATGTTATTTGGGCAGCCCTCCTCAACTAGCCGAAGTTTGATGGCTGGCCACCAGGCACTGTCGAAGGCTCCCTCTATGTCCAACGATATCATTGTTATAAGTTTTTTCAGCTCTAGTTTGCTCCTGATATATTTAATGAGGTCGTAGAGGGAGTCTTCGGTGCTTTTTTGCGGCATAAAGCCGTATTGACGGGTACTCATTCTCGGTAGAAGGTGCCACTTTAGTCTGCCAACCATCATTTTTTCGAACATTTTCCCCATCACAGGCAATAGTCCAATCGGCCTGTATGATTTGGGGTTTGTGAGATCGTCTTTGTTTGGCTTTCTTAGGACGACAACTGTTGCACGTTTCCAGATTTTTGGAAATCTGCCCAATTCCAGACACTTATTGGCAAGCGCTAGGAACGTTTCCGGGTCTCGCGCTATAACTTGGGTGCAGATGTCTGCAGTCAAACCGTCTTCACCCGGGGCCTTTTTTGGATTAAAACTTTCCACAGAGTTTTTGAGTTCCTCCAGAGTAAATGGGGGGTCATGTACATCATCATGTCTTATCTCATTTATCTGTTCGGCTGCTCTTCTTATCTCAATGTGGTCAGCGTTATCCTGACTTTCTAGGTCCTCCGGGTAAAATGTCTCGGCAAGTAGTTTGACAGATTCCTGCGCGCTAAGGGTAATCCCATTTTTATTTAAGGGGAGATCTTCTTTCCTCTTAGTTGTCCTGTTGATAACTCTGTAGATCCCCTCCCACAATCCTTCCTTATCTTGCTTGGCGCAGAACTCTTTCCAGCTACGGATCTGTGCTTCCTTTACCTTACATTCATATTCTTCTTTCTTTTGCAGGTATTCATCGACAACCCATGCTCTTCGAGTCGGCGCAGCGCTACGGATTCTCCTTCTCTTCGTGTTAACTTCTCGTCTGAGGTCATCGAGTTCTTTGGTCCACCACGGCAAGGTAAGTTTTTTGTTAGTTTTTATTGGTGGTATGTGTTTTTTGCATGTTGTTTGTATTATGTGTGTAAATGTTTCTATTGTATTTTCTAATTGTTCAGAGTTAATAATTTCCTGTATTGTTGTTTGATCTATATTGTGTTCCATTTTTAATTGGGCCATTTCCTCATGGAACTGACTCCAATTAACTTTTTTGGTATTATATATCCTGGTTGTTCTATGTATAATTATGTCTTTTCCTTTTTTCAGTTTTATTTTGAACGTGATGGCGTTGTGGTCCGAGCTCGTCATATCTTGGTCCACTCTCCAGCTTTCCACCAAGTCGAGGATGTCCGCTGTGCAAACCGTGATGTCCACGTGACTGCAGAGCGATCTACCGCCTCTTATGGTGTCGAAGGTCGGAGTGGTTCCATTATTTAATATGTGTAGACCCAGTTGGTCCAGTGTTCCTGCCAGAATATCTCCCCTTGCGTCGGTCTTGTGGCTACCCCACCAGAAACTCTTCGCGTTGCTGTCTCCTCCCATGACCAGTTTTGCGGGTTGTATTTTAGCCTCTATCTTCTTGAGCTGCTCCAGGTAAGGTTCCAGGGGTTTGTCTGGTTCAAAGTAGAAAGAAACGAACACGATCTCCCAGGCGCTTGTGCGAACCCTGACAACTGCGATGTTGTTTGTTGTAAGGTCCGGACACTGTATTGCGTCTAAATCTTCGTCAAACACTGCTATTGCTGCCTTTACAGTGCCATCCCCAGGATTCGTGTTTTGGAAGAGTCGCGTTCTGCCGTATGTTTTCATACTTGGACCCCCACCCACGTAAGGTTCCTGGAGCAGTGCAAGAGCCGCTTTTCTCTCTGAGGCTTCCTTCATAAGTTCGGAGGTGGCCAGTTGTTTGCGTTGTAGATTGGCTTGAAGAAAGAGGTAAGTTTTATCCGCTGCTTGCGGGGGCAATTGTGTTGGATCGCTACTTTGAGTAAATGGTATTGCGCTGTTTAAGCTGCTTGAGTCCACCATGGCGCCTTCAGCAGTATGCTACGCTTGACCGTGCTATACTATCCCATTTTTTACGAACGGTGCAGTCGCCGCTGAAGGCATCATGGCGAGTATCATTCAGCTTAGCTTGCTGACAGTTGTTGCATCTGGGGGGGTCTCCGGCTCGCATGGCATGGCATTCGGCCCGCAGATGATTGCCTCCACAGTGCGCGCAGATGTCCTTTTCTTCCGTGCACTGTTTTTTGCCATGGCCAAAACGGAGGCATCTGGTACATTGCATGAGCGGGGTTTGGTCGAAGACCTTGACCCGCTGCATGTCTATATGGACGCGTCCTGCCTCGGTCAGTCGTTGCCACAACTGGGGGGAGACTTGCATTACAACATGGTTCTCATGTGGATTTCTTGCCCGTTTTCTATATCTCACGGTCATCTTTAAGTTTTCTTCGTTCAGGCCCTCGAGGATATGAGAGTTCTGATTTGCAATCGCCCTGGTGATGTCTTCGTCCGAGTTATAAGATAAAACGTCTCTGAACACCACCAAGGGGAGCTTGTTTACGGCCTCTTCAATTTTTAGACTCGTTGCAGATTCCTTGAGCCTCTTCGTAATTTGCTCCAGGTCCGACTTGGAGCGGCAACCTAAAACAATTTTTTGGTTCTTCACCTTTCGTAATTTGTCCACTCTAAGTCCAGTAGCGATCGCGTTGACTGCAGTCCTAACTTTGTCCGTCACTGTCCCACTCGTGTCCTTTTCGTCCTCGGATGAAACAATGACGGAATGCATCGGTTGGGGTACAGTCATTGTCCTTTTTGCTGCCACTCCTGCGTAGGTGACTCCTTCTACAACGTGACTATTTGGCGAAGAGAGCGATGCTTGCACCGTATGTATTTCTTCCTTGAGTGCACGTGTAGAGTGCGTGCACTCAGTTGTACTTTTACTGCACACTCTCATCACCTCTATCAGTTCCGTAATTTTGTTACTTATCTCGCTTTGTTCCACAGTATCCTGAGTCTCATCTTTTGATACTGTCTTGTGTCCATACTGTGTTTTTATACAGCTTGACATAAGGCCAAAGTTGTCTAGTGTAACGCCGAGTTTCGAGAGGATATCCACTACCGACTCCTTTATCTCCTTCTTTATATTTCCCGATTTCGCCATTAACAGTTTAGCCTCCTTTATCATTTCTTTGCCATTTTTTACCATTTTTGGTATTTCTTTTAAGAGGTTCGTAGGTTCCTCTGTCGCTTTATCGCATGTACCGGGATTAATGGTTGGTGATGTGACCATGTAGGTTTTCTCTAGGGCAGTATTATGTTGTGTAGATTCTGGGCCCGCCAGTATAGCTGTTGTCTTTCCCACTTTAGTTTTTTCCGATGTTGGCTTTGTCTTATGGGGGGTTTCGGTCATCGTTTCATCCTGGTTTGGGGGGGCATGCTTGTTGCCCCTTTGTCGAGTTGCCCTTACATTGGCAGGGGCTCGTACATATTCTGGAGACCTTCTTGTGTTATCCTTTTCAATTTCGATGAAGAAGACCTCCGATAATCGTTTACCGGTGGCCAGGGTTTCCGGTGTCTGAGGGTTTTCTCCTAAAGCTCCGGCCACTACCTCCTTCGGTGGAGTTTTAAACATTTTTAGGGAGATGTAGATTCAGGTCACAAAACCAACAGAACAAATAAGATATAATAATTGAGAATGGGAAGTGTATAGTACTTCAATGTGCTGTAGTCAACTAAAACAAATTGTATATACTAATCTTAGTCTAGAGTTTGGGAGGTGTAAAGGCCTCCCAAGTCGATTATCTATAGTTGGGGGTGTAGAAAGCCCCCAACGTCAATTAAAACTAATTAAAAACTTAAATTTAAAGGCAGCCCAATCGTCATGTATTTCGTCAATATATGTGGGGGTGTAGATGGCCCCAAGTCAATAAATAAGTACAAGAAATACAAAGGAGGAACTTAACCTAATATTAGGGAGGTGTAGAGAGCCTCCCAAGTCTAACTATACGAATAATTAACTTAAAACTATTGGGCAGTGTAAAGCTGCCCAAAGCGTCTATCAATAAATAGTCAGATTTTGTGTGGGGGTGTAAATAGGCCCCGACAGTCAATTTATATATTTTTGTAATGACTTATTATGTAAAGTCGCTCGCCACAGGCCGCGCAGCTCTCCCTACGGTATTGCTCAAGAACAATTTTGAAAATTCAAAAATGAAAATTTTTGTTTCGGAACGCGGAGACGAGTGCCCGTGACGTCCCGCAGGAGAAACCAGCTGAAAATAAGTGAAAATTAGGGAATACAGCGACGGCGCGCGTGTTTTTGGTTCGATATCTATCGAATTTGTATAGGGAATTTGATTCACCAAGTAGGCTCGGTGCGCAGATGGAAAATGCGAAAAATGCGTTAATTCCCGGAAAAACCACCCCGAAACGGGCGCGCACGCTCCCTCGAGCGCAGGCGCTGTGAATTCCCGTAAAATTTATCGGAGTTTAATGAAAATTTTGAATTTTATATATTGAAATTTTGCCGAAATTTTTCTAAGTTGAAGAAAATTTTGAAAATTCAAAAATGAAAATTTTTGTTTCGGAACGCGGAGACGAGTGCCCGCGACGTCCCGCAGGAGAAACCAGCTGAAAATAAGTGAAAATTAGGGAATACAGCGACGGCGCGCGTGTTTTTGGTTCGATATCTATCGAATTTGTATAGGGAATTTGATTCACCAAGTAGGCTCGGTGCGCAGATGGAAAATGCGAAAAATGCGTTAATTCCCGGAAAAACCACCCCGAAACGGGCGCGCACGCTCCCTCGAGCGCAGGCGCTGTGAATTCCCGTAAAATTTATCGGAGTTTAATGAAAATTTTGAATTTTATATATTGAAATTTTGCCGAAATTTTTCTAAGTTGAAGAAAATTTTGAAAATTCAAAAATGAAAATTTTTGTTTCGGAACGCGGAGACGAGTGCCCGCGACGTCCCGCAGGAGAAACCAGCTGAAAATAAGTGAAAATTAGGGAATACAGCGACGGCGCGCGTGTTTTTGGTTCGATATCTATCGAATTTGTATAGGGAATTTGATTCACCAAGTAGGCTCGGTGCGCAGATGGAAAATGCGAAAAATGCGTTAATTCCCGGAAAAACCACCCCGAAACGGGCGCGCACGCTCCCTCGAGCGCAGGCGCTGTGAATTCCCGTAAAATTTATCGGAGTTTAATGAAAATTTTGAATTTTATATATTGAAATTTTGCCGAAATTTTTCTAAGTTGAAGAAAATTTTGAAAATTCAAAAATGAAAATTTTTGTTTCGGAACGCGGAGACGAGTGCCCGCGACGTCCCGCAGGAGAAACCAGCTGAAAATAAGTGAAAATTAGGGAATACAGCGACGGCGCGCGTGTTTTTGGTTCGATATCTATCGAATTTGTATAGGGAATTTGATTCACCAAGTAGGCTCGGTGCGCAGATGGAAAATGCGAAAAATGCGTTAATTCCCGGAAAAACCACCCCGAAACGGGCGCGCACGCTCCCTCGAGCGCAGGCGCTGTGAATTCCCGTAAAATTTATCGGAGTTTAATGAAAATTTTGAATTTTATATATTGAAATTTTGCCGAAATTTTTCTAAGTTGAAGAAAATTTTGA
>JARPMR010000017.1:42500-75000 GCA_029955525.1 Oeneis ivallda | reverse complement strand
TAAGTTTAAGTATCAAATTAAAATCAACTACTAATAACTAATGTTTATGCTAAATGACAAGGTTAGCAGACCAAGTATATTTTAATTAGCATCTTCGTTAAACTGTTTAAGCTGCTTCAGTATATTTTCCAATAATAGAACAAAGGACTCCAGCGCAGCATGTTTCCCCATGAGTTCCCTGATATTGAAGGGTGGGACCCCAAGATGCTCGCAAAGCATCTTATGGTTCAACCTAGAGCGGCCAAACCTAGAGCATGTTTCTATAAGATGCTCCATGGTTTGGGATGATGCGTTATCGCAAGGGCAAGTGTCGTTATTTACAATGTGGAAGCGGAGAAGATACTGTCGGTGGAATCCATGTCCAGTCAAAAATTGTGTTAAAAAGAAAGTAGTTTTAGTCAAGTTGAAAAGTTCAACAATGTCGGTCAAATTGGGGAGGAGTGTCTTAGTCCGTCGTCCGTGCTGTTCACTGTCGTACCGGGCCTGCCATATCCGGCGGTTCTCCGTACGGATGGAATGCTTGACGTAGCTGATGGGGAAGAAGCAATAGTCGGGGGGTTTGTGCAACTCCGTGGCCCTTTTGGCCGCGGCGTCCGCCGCCTCGTTGCCTGGGATACCGACGTGGCTCCTAACCCAGGCGAAACGAAGTGTGTTTATGTCAATAATTTCATAGGTAAGTCTATGTATCTGTGCTACTATTGGATTTGTGTTACTGCGATTCCTGATTGCTAGTAATGAGGCCATGGAGTCGGTAAAAATGATGTAGTTGTAGTTCAGATTATTGTTTTTGTGCCTATGGTTTATTACCCATAGGCACGCCTTGAGAATTGCCAGCAGTTCTGCCTGAAAGACAGAACAGCTGTCATGTAGTTTGAGTTTACTAGCCGCGAGCCCAATCTCTCCTTGGAAACAAACATAGGCTGCCCCCACCCTGCCATCCTCCTGTTTGCTTCCATCGGTGTAAATTTGAATAGTTTTAGGTGTACAATGTTTTATAATCTGTGTGTGCTCAGTAAATTCGGTAGCCATGACTGTAACTCTTTGTGCCGGGTGGAGCAACTGATGCGGGGGAGTAGCTCGCTCCAGTGTTACATCGTGAGGGAGGAAATGAGTCGTGCCCGTCAATTTGACATTCTCAATCATGTGGACCTCCCGAATCTTGAGATCGAGAGGAGTGAAGCGAGCTAGAGCTATGGCCGCCGTAGTAGAGACCGTCCTAAAGGCCCTAATGGCCTTGATGGCGAAGCCTCTCTGCACGCTTAACAGTTTCCTCCTAATGCCCTTCTTAGCAGCCACGTGCCCCCATACCCCGGCAGCATAGGTGACAGTAGGTTCAATAACTTGCCTATATATGCTCTGAATATTCTCCGGGTGAGCTCCCCATGTTGGTCTACTATATAGGCAGAGTTTATTGAAAATACGTGTCGCCTTTGCCAGGACATGCCGCACGTGGCTGTTAAAAAGAAGCTTCTCGTCTATAATGACTCCCAAATATTTTATTTCTCTCTCGAATTGCAGACTCTTCCCTTCCATGCTAATTACGGCGGCCTTAGCTCTCTTAGTAAAGGCTATTGCCTTGGTCTTGTGCGACCCGAACTCGAGCTTCACTCCCCTCCCCCAGTCAACAATGGAGTCCAGTGCCCTATTGGTTCTATTCTGTAACTCCTCGATGTGTTTTGCTTGGACGACGATAAGAACATCGTCCGCGAATGCCTGGATATGGCAGCCCGCCGGCAACTCCAGTTTCAAAAGTTCGTCAAGGATCAGGTTCCACAACACAGGCCCGCACGCGGACCCCTGCACACAACCCCTGGACATACCCTTGGTGACCCGCACATTGGCATGATCCAGCACAACTTCTCTGTTTTGTAGGTAGCTACGAATAAGCCCAAAGATGTTCCGTGGGCACTCCACATTTCGAAGTTGGCTGAAAAGCGCCGGCCACCAAGCGCTGTCAAAAGCGGCTTTAATGTCCAGGGAGACAGCCACGACGAGCTCACCAGCACCCTTAGCTTGACGGATGATGCCGAGGGCCTTATCAATGGCCATCGTGGTGCTGGTTTGCTCTCTGAACCCGTACTGCGAAACAC
Source organism: Oeneis ivallda (assembly GCA_029955525.1). NCBI lineage: Eukaryota > Metazoa > Arthropoda > Insecta > Lepidoptera > Nymphalidae > Oeneis > Oeneis ivallda. The sequence goes on along the minus strand of JARPMR010000017.1, from coordinate 72,910 downwards.
TGATCCTTCCCGCCCTTTCGGCCGCGTATGTGACTCTTTTAATGAAGAGTTTTTCCAGTAGTTTGCCAAAAACTGGAATTAGTCCTATTGGTCTGTAAGAGTCAAGAGAGGAGCGGTCACTTTTGTTGGGTTTGGGGATGATTTTAACATACGCCCTCTTCCACTGGGAGGGGAAGTGCTGGAGGTCCAAGCATCTATTCATGATGCCCGTGAGCAACTGGCCATACTCTGACGCGAACGCCAGGCATATGTCCGCCGTTAGCCCATCCATCCCTGGTGCCTTTTTGGGGCTCATGTACCGAAGTACCTCCAGCAACTCCCCAACCGTGAAAGGGGGATCATCTAGTGTGTCGGGTGTGTCATTGAGTTTCTGTCTGAGGCTGTAATGTCTTTGAACAGAGTCGGGTCTATCGTCCGGGTAAAAGTGATGCAGTAGAGCTCGGGCAGTCTCAAGAGAGTCAGTCGAGTAAATGTCACCTGTTTTAACTGTTATGGGGGGCCTGCGGGGGTTAATATCTTTTAATAATCTATTAGTGAGAGACCAGACATTCTCTTTGGTTTGCAACGCACAAAATTCCCTGAAGCTGTTGGTTGATGCAGCCTTCAGCTCCTCGGCATATTTGGCTCTTTTAGTCCCTAGTTCTTCAACTAGCGTCTCTAGTGGAAGTCCCCTATGTTTTGACGCATGTAGGCGCCGATGCAGCTCAACTACCTCTCTCTTGCAGGCTTCCAGCTGATCAGACCACCAGGGGGGCTTGTGGCCGTTCCCAGCTGATTTGAGCCGCATTGTGTCCTTGCAAGCGGAGTGAATAGTCTCTGTCACTAGGTCAATGAAGTCGTCAAGTTGGTTCTCATTCATGTCGGTGACGTCTCGGTCCAGTATATCGGATTCAGAAAAGTGCAGATGTAAAGCTCCTTTAAAGTCCGCCCAACGAGCTTTATCATTCTTATACCTAAATGTCGTGGTGCTGTGTTGTGATGGACCAGCAGGATCATCCAAGCAGATGGTGAATTCCACAGCATTGTGCTGGGATGATACGCAAGCCTCCAAGTTGACAGTCCAGTTCCTAATGTCGTCATAAAGGTCTGAGGAAGCCAATGTTAGGTCAATTATAGAGGACCTGTCCCGTCCGTGAGTCACAGTTTCAAATGTCGGTACATTTCCAGTATTACAGCAGAAAAGGTCGTTGCCGTACATTAGGTCCGCAACCGCCTTACCCCTACTGTTAGCCCTATCGCTACCCCAAATGGGGTGCCACCCGTTAAAGTCCCCCCCAACGATACATCGCGTCCCCCCGACGTCCCTTACAAATTGTTCGACGCACCCGATTGTAGCCGCGTTGTCGTCGTCCTCGCTTCCAGGAGGGACGTACACTGACGCAAGATACAGCCGCCGCGCGCCTACACAGACTTGGACGACACAGAGGTTTGGCGTCGAGTATTGAGAGAGACCCAGACAAGGTGGAGAGCCGGTCTTTGCCAGTATGCAGGCCTTGACTCTACCTGCGTCAGTTCCCGGAAACTGAAAGATGTCAAGGCCACGAATTTGTCTCACTTCGTTAGATGTGCCGACGTATGGTTCCGAAACCAGCGCAAAGGAATGACTACTCGCCATGAAAAAGCGAATGAAGTCCTGTAGACAGTTCTTAGATCTATCTAAGTTGCACTGTACTATATTCAGTGATCTGTACTTATCCATAATTGATGTTGGACTCCACCCTCTTCCTCATGGCTCGCAGTACTGGGCACACATCGGATGTAGCTTTATGAGCCACGGACGCTTGTAGATTGAATTTGCTGTTTCGATCGACACAGTTCACGCATTTGGGCACCGCGGTAGGTTTAGACTTTTCCGGGCAATCCCCCTCCCGGTGGGCCGTCCCCGCACAGAAGGCGCAGAGAATGTGTGCCGCGTCCCTACAGTTCTTCCTCGTGTGGCCGAACTGCAGACACGCGTAACACTGCAGAAAAGGTGAAAAGTCCTGAACGTGGACCTTCTGATGGTCCACGCTCAGTCTTCCCATCTCTATTGCCCCACGCCAGGTGCCGGGGTCAGCCTCCAGGACGGCGTTGTATAGTTCGGCGTTACGGTTGTTGCGGAGGAAACGCAACTTAATCTCCCCCTGCGGAACGCATAAGCCCTGGTTTTGCTTGATGAGAAGCTCGACGAGGTCCTCCGAAGCAACATCTTTCGCGACACCTTTTAGTATCAGCATAGGGTTGCGCCTGCGAGCCGGCTCCACACTCACGAGCTCCGACTTACTGAGGCGCCCTATCGCGTCGTCCCTGTGTTGCACACTCTCAAACTCAACCCTAATTTTCTTATTAGAGATAGGGCGAATCGCCGCCGGACCGTAGGTAGAGTCTCTAAAGCTAATAGATCTGCGCCACACCTTTATCAATTCTTCCTTTGTTTCAACTGGCGCCTTCGCGGAGACAATTATTGCCGGCCGCGAAGGAGGAGAAGCGACCGTAGAGGGGGGGGTGGAGACGGCCGCAGCGGCCGGCGCCGGTCTCGCTCGCGCCACCTGCGCGTACGAGGGCCGCGCCGTTGCCGCCGCGGCGGGGGCAAGCTTGCTCATCTCCTCGCGAATACACTTTGTAATCTGCTTCTGTGCAGCAGCAATGGGTGGTTTCGCAGCGAGATCGCTGCGCAACCTCCTCACCTCCTCCGTGCAGGCGTTGAGTTCCATGCGGAGCTCCCCAACGACGCTCACTGGAGTCGCCACCGCCGCCGGCGACGCATCCCTAGAGTCAGCTGGGGCAGCCTGCCCTCCAGCAGGGGCGGGGGTGGAGGGAGCGGGGCTAGAGACCTCGCGCGAAGATTCCGCAGGTGTACGCCGAGAGACCGCAGCCAGGGCATGGGAAGCCCGGCGGATCTCCTCGGCCGCAGTGATGATCACCCGCTTGTTAACCGCGGTTACACTCTTGCCGTCTTGTACGGCCTTCACTATTTTAGCGGTCAAGGTAGTGACCACCGTCATGTAGGTCTCAAGGTCCTTAACCGTATCCGCAGTAACATGAAGGGGCGCAGGAGACTTATCCCCGCTAGGTTTTGGGATCCTAGTGGGAGTCATGGCCAATATTGTCTCTTATCAATACTAAATAGTCCGGGCGAGGCACAGAGTGTCCGAATCGCAATTTAAGTTGGGGGGGTTAAGGGGGGTAAGGGGGGGTAGGGGGGTTTTATGGGGGGATATGATAAAGATACATAAAATACATATTTATACGAAAACCGCGCCGAAAAATACAAATAAACAAGAGAGTTATGGATTTTAAGAAATTTTCTCAAATTCTAAAAATGGGAAAAACACGAAAAATTAAACTAATGAAAATTTTTAAAATGTTACTTCGGATTTAAGTAACAGACCAAAAATCATGAATAAGTAAAGAAACCGGGGTGAATTTAGTGGAAAAACGGGGGAGTTATTTAATTAAAACTATTCTCCAATTTTCAAAACTTGAAAAATCAAGAAAAATAGAAATACATAAAAAAGATAAATTTTGCCTTCGGAGTCGGAAGCACGACGGTAAATTAAGAATATATAAGAAGACCGGAAGAAGATAGGAGCAATATTGGCGGAGATATGGATTTTTGAAAATTTTTATTTATTTCGGTTACGTAATTTGAAACTGAAATTGACTTTTTTGTTTTAAGGAAATTAAGAATTTTGAAAAGTGGATATGAAAGCTATTGCCGAGAAACTAAAAATAGGCTAAACTTGGAGAAGATCCCCCCACGGGAACCCCTCCAAATCGACTCGTGAAGTTAGCACCGGATTCTACAAATATCTCCGCCCACAAAAAGTTAAATATCTAAGAAACTACAAGAGATAGGGGCCTGAGATTTTCAGGCAATATACTATGATAGATACTGAATATATATTAATAAACTATATAATTATATATATAAAGCGCTTGGAAATATGGACAATTGAAAAAAAAAATTGGGGAAAGCGGAAGGAAAAGTGGCCTCACCCCCTGGTTTTTAATGTCCCGTGAGTGCACCTAGTGTCGTTTTCTTAGTTAGGATATCCCACACCTGGGCCTCTAACAAGAAACTGTCCAGCTGCTGTACAACCAGGTTTTCGCATAACGGTCATTTTTATAAAAACACTTATAACTTTTAAACTATCTATCAGAGAAATCTGAGGTTTGGCACACAGGTAGAGCACTTATACACTAATACAACGAAATAATAATAATAACATGTCCTCGATCTATCTAAAAAGTTATTAACGAAAAACCAGTTTTTGTGTCCGAAAATCACAGTTATTGGGGCCTAACTCCCTGGCGCACTATGCTAAAAATGTCCAAAAGGTCTTAAAAGATGCGCCTCATCAAGGCGCACCTAAATGCACTCTCGAAACTGAGTCGCACCGCGGAAAATCGTAAGCCGCACGCGAAAAACACTTTTCACTTTTTTTTAAAAACACAAAAATTGTCATATCTCCCACAAAACTTGTCCAATTTCAAAAATTTTTTCACATCCGCATAGCGCTCGACAGCGCGCAACTTTTAGTGTATTTCACTAGTTGATTTTCCATAACTGACCCGCAACTTCGATTTTTCGAGCGCGGAGCGGCTCAAAAACGATCCGCTCGCTCCGGGGGGCCGCGCGTGACTGGTTAGGTTAGGTTAGGTTAGGTTAGGTTAGGTTAGGTTAGGTTAGGTTAGGTTAGGTTAGGTTAGGTTAGGTTAGGTTAGGTTAGGTTAGGTTAGGTTAGGTTAGGTTAGGTTAGGTTAGGTTAGGTTGGAGTGCCAGCCAGGTAACCTCCACGTGTGCCTGAGTGCTGCGATTCCTTTCGGATACGTCCGGGGGGAAGAGCAACATTTGGGTCGGTGCACTCCGGTAACTTGGTTAATAATTTCCCTATATGGGATATTGTTAGCCATGGCTAATTGACCTGGCAGGAGGGGGTTTCTCAACGTGTCCCTCTAATTAGTAGAGGGCATAGCTGATGGAACTGGGGTGTGATGCCTCGGGGGATGGGGCGGAAACGCCGGTGTGAGGAAGAAAACCTCAGTAAAAAATAACCGAAGACGGCGGGAACGCCCAATTGTTGCCTCGGCTTTGTGGCACTGAGAGGAAGAAAACCTCTTGAAAAAATAACCGAAGTGAGCGGGAACGCTCCCTAATCCCAAGGTCTGGCGCCCGCCGATGGGATGCGTGGCTGTTAGGTGTGCAGTCGCTAGGGCGCCCCTCAAAAACAAAAATATGGAAAAAGCGCCGTTGAAAAAAACTACCCGGGAGGGTCCCGCTGGCATTGCCGGTGGGGAATCCCTTGGTGCACCGGACAGCCGGTGCATCGGCCCAGACGTATACGGGAGGGCCAACCGACGCTATATGGGGGTAGGTGGGGATGAAAGTAGTAGGGAAGAAGAAGGAAATGTGCAGGGGGGAAATGTGAGTGTGGCAAGACGTGGAAAGGAAGATGAAGAGGATATGGTGATGGAGAGGGTAAGCGTAGTTGACTCTATGGACTTGACTGGAACGTCAGAGTCGGAGTCCAATAGTAGACCGCTGCGCTCTTCTAAAGACAGAGGGCGACCGAGTAAAGGTCAATCAACGGTTAAGAGGAAACGCCCCAATAAATCGGCGACCTCAACCAGTGAGGCGGACGAGGCTCCAACTGAGTCTCAAGGAAACAGCCGCAAGGCTGATTTTCTAAAACCCAGGTCTGTCGACAGTGAAGAAGAAATTCAGGAAACGGCCCGCTGTGCCAGTTTGGCGAGGGCATCCCTGGGAATGCACACTACCATTGATAGCGCCGTTCTAACACAGCGGGTGTGCAACGATGTGGACGTGATCCTCCGGGTCGCGTCCAAATCCAAGAACTTGAAGGGCACCTTCACGCGTGCCCTCAAAGACGCTGGTAGTTCCATCAAAGAGGCAGTAGAGGCCCTTAACAGCAAATTCTCCGAAGGTGAGGCCGCCAAGCTGCAGGCCGAGAATGCGTGCCTTAGGCGGGAAGTAGCAGAGCTCCGTAAGGAGATGGCGGAACTGCGAAGGGAGGTGGCGCGGTTTGGTGGAGACGGCCATCCTGCGCCTCAGCCACCTGCCTCTGCTCCTAGGGCGACAGCGCCGCCGGAGACTTGTAGCAAGGACGGAACAGCTGATGAACTGGCGCGATCTATCATGATCCAGGTGGGAAAAATGATAGACGCGCGGATGGCAGCTTTAGAGCAAAGGCTGCCACCAGAGGAGAGGCTTCGGCCTCCACTCGCTTCAGACAAGCGTAGCAGAGATAAAACTGCTGCCCAAGATCAGGAATCGCAAGCGAAAGTGCCGACAGCGACGACAGAACCTAGCGATAAAAGCGAGAAAAGCAAGAAGAGCAAGAAGCGTACGGCACCGGTGCCACCGAACCGGAGCGGGGCAAGTGCTCCAACTTCGGCTCCAACTCCGACTCCAACCGCTTCTCCGGCTGCTGGAAATACTGAGGGAGGATGGACGAAGGTCGGAAAGTCCGGAAAAAAGGTGAAAGGAAAGGTTACACCTAAGGCGAAAACGAAGGCTAGCAAGCCTAGGAAGCTGCGTCTTCCTCGAACAGCAGCGGTCATTGTCACGCTGCAACCCGGGGCAGAAGAAAGAGGCATGACCTATAAAGAAGTACTGTCTCAGGCGAGGTCCAGAATTGATCTCTCTGGCATAGGTATCCCCAGTGTGAGATTCCGGCAGGCTGCCACTGGTGCCCGTGTCCTGGAGGTTCCCGGAGAATCGGGTGCAAAAATGGCTGACTCCCTGGCCCAAAAACTAAGAGAATTGATACCAGAGGAGATTGCCAAAGTGTCTAGGCCAACAAAATGTGCAGACCTGAGAATTTTCGGGCTAGATGACTCGTTAGATGGGAAAGAGATTGCTGCTGCGGTAGCACTGAAAGGTGGGTGCCCGGTTGAGCTGGTTAAAGTGGGGACAGTCCAACGTGCCCCCAAAGGGTCAGGAACAGTTTGGGTTAGCTGCCCAATTGCTGCCGCTAAAAAAGTTGTGAGCGAAGATCGCATTACAATTGGTTGGATTACCGCTCGTGTTCGGCTCCTAAAGCAAAGACCTTTGCGTTGCTTTAGGTGCTTACAGATTGGACATGTTAGCTCAACGTGCACGGCGGAGATAGATCGCAGTAACGAGTGCTACCGTTGCGGCACTGTGGGTCACAAGGCGGCTGATTGCTCGGCTGAACCTAATTGTTCGTTGTGTGCAGCGGCAGGAAAACCTGCCAAGCATAGACTGGGAGGTGGTAACTGTCACCCCCCACCCAAAAAGAAAGGTAGTAAGACTGGCGACGGCACCAAGGCCTCCTCGCAGCCTGAGTGCCCGTCCACTAATTCCGGTGAGACGCGACACCAAGAAGGGGCGAACATGGTAATCGATTAAGATGGCTATACATTTTATACAGGCGAATATCAACCATTGTGCCAGAGCCCAGGACCTTCTGCTCCAGAGCATGGCAGAACGGTTGATCCACATAGCTGTGATTGCTGAACCCTACTCCGTTCCCACTAGGGATAACTGGATAGGAGATCAAGACGGTCTTGTAGCCTTGGTCACCCAAACTGCGGCAAGTTCCCCTGCGTTCGAACAAGTCGTGAAGGGTAGGGGATACGTAGCGGCTCTTATGGGGCGTATGATGGTAATCGGCGTATATTTCTCACCAAACCGCAGTCTAACGGAGTTCGAGGATTACCTGGACCAATTGAGAGTTCAGATCGGCCGAAGTCACCCCAACCGGGTGCTCGTGGCTGGCGATTTCAACGCCAAGTCTACGGCGTGGGGATCGCCGACGACTGACGCGCGCGGAGCAGTATTGGAGGAGTGGGCCGTGCTTACGGGACTCGCAGTTTTGAACCGAGGATCAACCCCCACATGCGTGCGTCATCAGGGAAGCTCTATTGTGGATGTTACATTCGCTGATGCTGCCCTGGCACGCCGCGTCCAGAATTGGACAGTGTTGGAAGATGAGGAGACGCTGTCAGACCATCGGTACATTCAGTTTGACATAATGCCTTCAAACGAAATGGTCGAAAGTGCCCCAGATCGATTACGAAGAGATGACCGTCCTCGGTGGTCATTAAAAAGTCTTAACCGGGAGTTGCTTATTGAGGCAGCAATTGTGCAGGCGTGGGTTACCGGGACGAGAACTCCGGTAGAGGTGCATGAGGAAGTCGTGAGGCTAGACGAAACCATGACGCAAATTTGCGACGTGGCCATGTCGCGTATCGGCCCTCATGCGCCAAGCGGTGCGGTATACTGGTGGTCTGCTGAAATAGCAAAGCTCCGCAGAACATGTATTGAAGCGAGGCGCCCATACACACGATGCCGAAGACGTCGCCCACGCGATGAAGTTGAGGAGGAGCGCTTGTACAATACTTACAAGAGTGCCAAGGTAGCACTTAAGCTGGCCATTAAATCGGCAAAAGACCTAGCAGAAGAGATCATGCTTGAGAGCCTCAATAATGATCCGTGGGGTAAGCCCTACAAGATGGTCATGAAAAAGCTTCGGCCCAGGGTTCCCCCTTTGACCGAAAGCCTACAGCCCCAACTGCTGAACTCAGTGGTGGATGCCCTGTTTCCTAACATACCTGAACAGGAACCACCGCGTATGACCACATCCAGGGAGGGAGACTTACCCTGGTTGAGTGCTCCTGAAGTTTCTGAGGGTGAGCTGAGGGCAGCACTACTGCGACTCCAGTCTAAGAATGTTGCTCCGGGACCAGATGGCATTCCCGGCCGTGCGTGGGTGTTGGCTCTTGGCCCGCTGGAGCCACAAGTTCGGGCATTATTTAGTGCTTGTTTGGAGCGGGGTCAGTTTCCGCGTCTGTGGAAAACGGGAAAACTGGTCCTGCTGCGAAAGGAAGGACGTCCTGCTGACTCGCCATCAGCATACCGACCAATAGTTCTGCTGAACGATTTGGGAAAGCTCCTCGAAAGAGTAATCTCAGCTCGAATCGTCCGCCATCTAGAGGAGACAGGCCCGGGCCTTAGTGAGCACCAGTTTGGTTTCCGCCGGGGTAGGTCCACAGTCGACGCCATTGCTCGGGTGAGAGCCTTGTCGGAGGACGCAACGTCTCGTGGCAAGGTTGTTCTGGCGGTGTCTCTTGACATCGCTAACGCTTTCAACACCTTGCCCTGGGGCACCATCAGAGAGGCATTGCGGTACCATGCACTTCCTGCATATTTGCGGCGCATAATAGAAGCCTACCTGTCGGACAGAGCTGTCGTATACCCTGTACGCGATGAATGGGTACGGCGAGAAGTGTCGCGCGGTGTTCCACAGGGGTCAGTCCTAGGACCACTGTTGTGGAACATCGGGTACGACTGGGTTCTGCGGGGCGGTAATTATCAGGGTGTTGACGTAACGTGCTACGCAGACGACACCCTTGTGACTGCGAGTGCTGGTAGCTTCAATGAGGCGCGTGAACTTGCTACGGCGGGCGTTGCCCAAGTCGTGGCACGAATTCAACGGTTGGGGTTGAAGGTAGCCCTAAATAAATCAGAAGCTTTGTGCTTCCACGGGCCAAGAATGGCTCCTCCAGCTGGTGCAGCCCTGGTAGTGGGTGGAGTTTCCATCGCTGTCGAGTCGACGATGAAATATCTCGGACTTGTTCTTGACAGTCGATGGAGGTTCGAGGAGCACTTCCGGCGACTTGCTCCCAAGCTCATTAGAGCAGCCGGGGCGCTTAGTCGGCTCCTCCCAAATGTGAATGGACCAAATGCTGGCTGCCGTCGTCTATACACAGGTGTTGTACGGTCGATGGCCCTATACGGGGCTCCTATCTGGGTAGACGCTCTGACTACCCGAACAAGGCCTCTGCTGCGGAGACCGCAGCGTGTCATGGCGGTCAGAGTAATAAGAGGATACCGTACAATATCCCACGAGGCAGCCTGTGTCTTGGCTGGAACCCCACCATGGGACCTAGACGCTATGGCTCTTGCTTGCGTGTACCAGAAGAAGGTGGACGCCCGAATACGGGGGGAACACCCCTCTCAGATGGAAATAGAAGGGTGGCGACGAGATGCGCAGGATGAGCTCCTCTCCCACTGGCAGCGGAGACTCGAAACACCCACTGCCGGTCACATGACCATTGAGGCAGTCCGGCCTGTGCTCAAGGAATGGACGAAAAGGAGGCACGGAGCGCTTACGTTCCATCTTGTACAGGTTCTTTCGGGGCACGGGTGCTTCGGAAAATACCTGTGCAAGGTGGCACGAAGAGAGCCCAGAGAGGAGTGTCATCAATGTGGGCATTCCACAGACACGGCAATACATACACTGGTGGAATGTCCGGCGTGGACTGAGCCACGCCGGTCTCTGGAAGCAATTCTGGGGCAGGACCTCTCATTGCCTACAGTGGTTAAAGCCATGGTGGGCAGTGAGACGGCTTGGAATGCGATTGTTTCCTTCAGCGAGGAAGTAATGAGGGAAAAGGAGGCAGCGGAGCGGATGAGAGAGGAAGACGTGGACTCTCATCCCATCCGCCGAAAGAGAATTGGGCGCAGGCGAGCTGTCCACGACCGTCGCCTGCCCCCTTAAGCAGGACCTCCGGGTGGCAGACGTGGGGAGTCTGCCGCTCGCAAGAGTATAGGTCCTCTAGATGTAAGGCACGCCCAGTGTTCCTGGCGTGCCACCTTTCCGCTGAAAATAACGGACTTAAAGTCCTAACGCAGGGCCTGCTTTGGCGGGCACCACGGCTGGGTTACAGTAGAATGCGCGAGCGACCCTGTGCCCAACTAAACCAGTGACGAGATGGAACACCGTGGGGTTTTAGTCGGTAAGAGTCCGACATAACCTTTGCATTCCCCCAGATGCAAAGGTATCCATGAGGATTTCCCCACGTTAAAAAAAAAAAAAAAAAAAAAAAAAAAAAAAAAAAAAAAAAGGTTAGGTTAGGTTAGGTTAGGTTAGGTTAGGTTAGGTTAGGTTAGGTTAGGTTAGGTTAGGTTAGGTTAGGTTAGGTTAGGTTAGGTTAGGTTAGGTTAGGTTAGGTTTTTTTTTTTTTTTTTTTTTTTTTTTTTTTTCTTAATCTAGTTTGGCCACAAAGGTTTTTCTTTATTTACACAATGATTGATTGTGCAGCAGGGGAGCTACCGCTATTGGATACGTTCGCTCCCCTGCCCACTTACACACAAGTGCCTTAAAATTATCGCAGTGATCTATAAACTAAATAAACAGATAAACCGAACTATTGTAAATAGGTACCGTGGTAGCACCAGCTTCCGCTATTTGATACGTAGGCAGGTGGCTCCAGCGGCCCCGCGCAAGCGCGCATTAAATTGCGATGTGTTTATATAAATAACATTAACAATATGACAGTATACAGATAAAATAACTCATAAACAAATAAACCGAACTATTATAAATAGGTACCGTGGTAGCACCAGCTTCCGCTATTTGATACGTAGGCGGGTGACTCCAACGGCCCCGCGCAAGCGCGCATTAAATTGCGATGTGTTTATATAAATAACAATACCAATGTGACAGTATACAGATAGAATACCTCATTAATCAGAATTCAACTAAATAAACAAATAAACCGAACTATTGTAAATAGGTACCGTGGTAGCACCAGCTTCCGCTATTTGATACGTAGGCGGGTGGCTCCAGCGGCCCCGCGCAAGCGCGCATTAAATTGCGATGTGTTTATATAAATATCAATACCACTATGACAGTATACAGATAGAATACCTCATTAATCAGAATTCAACTAAATAAACAAATAAACCGAACTATTGTATACAAAATTCTACTCGGACGGGTTTATGCATAAATCCAACTCAACATCGACAATTGAAACCCTAAAGAGTGCTTGCTTGCCATGAGGAAGCGAGGGGAGTCTCGGAACTATACCCCGTAATCGATATTCGACTCCACCCGGTTCCTCATGGCTCGCAGGACTGGGCATGAAGATGAATCGGCTCTATGGGCCTCATCCCCTTTTAAGTTGAATTTCACGTTTCTGTTAATACAATTATAGCACCTCGGTGAAGCCCCCCTTTCCCTCTCCGGGCAGTCGGCCTCCTTGTGCGCCGTGTTGGCGCAGTGGGCGCAGGGGGACGGAGAGTCGTGACCACAGTTTTTCTTTGTGTGACCGAATTGGAAACACCGGTGGCACTGAAGGAAGGGGGTGAAGCCGTGCACGCGGACCCTTTGATGGTCTATGTTCACGCGCTCCAGCTCCATCACCCTCCTCCAGACTCCGGCCTCCGCTGACAACACAGCGTTATATAAGTTGGTGTTTTTATTCTGCCGAAGGAAACGCAGCTGAATGTCGGTCTCACAAGATGGGTCCCCGACTCCCGGATTTTGTGTCTTGAGGACGTGCACGATTTCCTCTGCCGTGATGTCCTTCGATATACCCTTGAGTATAAACATCGGCCTGGTTTTATTGGCCGCCACCGCGCTCACCTTGTCCGAATCTTTTAGCCGGTCTAGTGTATCGTTACGCTGTTCTGCCGTAACGAATTCGACGCGGAGCTTGTTGTTCGACAGTGGTTTGACTTTGACAGGTGCATAGCTCGACTTCTTGTAGGTGATGGCCTGCCGGAACGCAGTCACCGCCTCCTGCCTGCTGCTGATAGGTCCCTTGGCCGTCACGATCGCCGCATAGCTGGTTGTAGGTGTAGGCACTGTGGTGGTGGGCGAGGTCCGCAGGGGGGGCGACGCAGAAACCGTCGCAGCCGTCTCCGATGTCACGCCCGCTGCCGTCGGCGGTGTCGGTTTTGATTTGCCGGCCAGCGACGCATACGTAGGTCGAGTCGCAGCGGCCGCGGCGGCGATCTTAGTTGTCGCAGCCGCGAGGTCTCTGCGTAGCCCGCGCACCTCGCCGACACAAACCTTAATCTCAGCGCGCAGTTGTTCATCGCCGATGGGGGAGCCCGCCGAGCCAGCCAGCCTGGCCTCTCCGGTGGGGGCGGGGGGATGCGCGACAGCGCCGCCGTCAGTGCCACTGCCGGGGGCCCCGTGTGAGGGTCCCGCTCCGTCTTGTGTGCGCCGGGAGACCGCAGCCAGGGCATGGGAAGCCCGGCGGATCTCCTCGGCCGCAGTGATGATCACCCGCTTGTTAACCGCGGTTACACTCTTGCCGTCTTGTACGGCCTTCACTATTTTAGCGGTCAAGGTAGTGACCACCGTCATGTAGGTCTCAAGGTCCTTAACCGTATCCGCAGTAACATGAAGGGGCGCAGGAGACTTATCCCCGCTAGGTTTTGGGATCCTAGTGGGAGTCATGGCCAATATTGTCTCTTATCAATACTAAATAGTCCGGGCGAGGCACAGAGTGTCCGAATCGCAATTTAAGTTGGGGGGGTTAAGGGGGGTAAGGGGGGGTAGGGGGGTTTTATGGGGGGATATGATAAAGATACATAAAATACATATTTATACGAAAACCGCACCGAAAAATACAAATAAACAAGAGAGTTATGGATTTTAAGAAATTTTCTCAAATTCTAAAAATGGGAAAAACACGAAAAATTAAACTAATGAAAATTTTTAAAATGTTACTTCGGATTTAAGTAACAGACCAAAAATCATGAATAAGTAAAGAAACCGGGGTGAATTTAGTGGAAAAACGGGGGAGTTATTTAATTAAAACTATTCTCCAATTTTCAAAACTTGAAAAATCAAGAAAAATAGAAATACATAAAAAAGATAAATTTTGCCTTCGGAGTCGGAAGCACGACGGTAAATTAAGAATATATAAGAAGACCGGAAGAAGATAGGAGCAATATTGGCGGAGATATGGATTTTTGAAAATTTTTATTTATTTCGGTTACGTAATTTGAAACTGAAATTGACTTTTTTGTTTTAAGGAAATTAAGAATTTTGAAAAGTGGATATGAAAGCTATTGCCGAGAAACTAAAAATAGGCTAAACTTGGAGAAGATCCCCCCACGGGAACCCCTCCAAATCGACTCGTGAAGTTAGCACCGGATTCTACAAATATCTCCGCCCACAAAAAGTTAAATATCTAAGAAACTACAAGAGATAGGGGCCTGAGATTTTCAGGCAATATACTATGATAGATACTGAATATATATTAATAAACTATATAATTATATATATAAAGCGCTTGGAAATATGGACAATTGAAAAAAAAAATTGGGGAAAGCGGAAGGAAAAGTGGCCTCACCCCCTGGTTTTTAATGTCCCGTGAGTGCACCTAGTGTAGTTTTCTTAGTTAGGATATCCCACACCTGGGCCTCTAACAAGAAACTGTCCAGCTGCTGTACAACCAGGTTTTCGCATAACGGTCATTTTTATAAAAACACTTATAACTTTTAAACTATCTATCAGAGAAATCTGAGGTTTGGCACACAGGTAGAGCACTTATACACTAATACAACGAAATAATAATAATAACATGTCCTCGATCTATCTAAAAAGTTATTAACGAAAAACCAGTTTTTGTGTCCGAAAATCACAGTTATTGGGGCCTAACTCCCTGGCGCACTATGCTAAAAATGTCCAAAAGGTCTTAAAAGATGCGCCTCATCAAGGCGCACCTAAATGCACTCTCGAAACTGAGTCGCACCGCGGAAAATCGTAAGCCGCACGCGAAAAACACTTTTCACTTTTTTTAAAAACACAAAAATTGTCATATCTCCCACAAAACTTGTCCAATTTCAAAAATTTTTTCACATCCGCATAGCGCTCGACAGCGCGCAACTTTTAGTGTATTTCACTAGTTGATTTTCCATAACTGTCCCGCAACTTCGATTTTTCGAGCGCGGAGCGGCTCAAAAACGATCCGCTCGCTCCGGGGGGCCGCGCGTGACTGGTTAGGTTAGGTTAGGTTAGGTTAGGTTAGGTTAGGTTAGGTTAGGTTAGGTTAGGTTAGGTTAGGTTAGGTTAGGTTAGGTTAGGTTAGGTTAGGTTAGGTTAGGTTAGGTTAGGTTAGGTTAGGTTAGGTTAGGTTAGGTTAGGTTAGGTTAGGTTAGGTTTTTTTTTTTTTTTTTTTTTTTTTTTTTCTTACAACTAATTTAGCCACAAATGTTTCTTTATTATTAACGCAAGCATATCGTAATAGAAGGAGAGCGTCCGCAATGTGATGCGTCCGCTCTTCCAAACTATCGTTTAAATCTAATTATATGTTGTTCTCATATTCTTAAATAATACGCATGGTGCAAACGGTATTACCGGTAACGATTTTACCACTAAGTGGGTACGCAGGTAGTTCCTGATTTCTGCGATTTGATACATTGATCAGGAGCTCCATACGCCCCGCGCTAGAGCGCATAATACTTCTTATTTTAGTTTTGTTACACAAACCAATAAAAATTTAAGTATACAATATGTACGTATACAAAATATACTAAAACTATAGAATGTACACAATTTCAAAGTATATATAAATGTTATAATCTAGTCACACACCTTACAGCTATTCTTAACACAGTAACGTATAGTGCTTCTAATATATATATTATATTGATAATAATATAATATGTACCTATATATATACTAAAACTAAACAATAGAATGCAAAACAAATTTAAACGTTTAAATTTATAATATAATATGAACCTATACACACAATATATACTAAAACTAATCAATATACAATACTTTACAAATTTCAAAATTTATATAAATCTTTAAATCTAGTTACACACATATAGTGTTTCAATGGAAACAACTTCCACTTAAATTAACAACACACATTAAGTTTAAGTATCAAATTAAAATCAACTACTAATAACTAATGTTTATGCTAAATGACAAGGTTAGCAGACCAAGTATATTTTAATTAGCATCTTCGTTAAACTGTTTAAGCTGCTTCAGTATATTTTCCAATAATAGAACAAAGGACTCCAGCGCAGCATGTTTCCCCATGAGTTCCCTGATATTGAAGGGTGGGACCCCAAGATGCTCGCAAAGCATCTTATGGTTCAACCTAGAGCGGCCAAACCTAGAGCATGTTTCTATAAGATGCTCCATGGTTTGGGATGATGCGTTATCGCAAGGGCAAGTGTCGTTATTTACAATGTGGAAGCGGAGAAGATACTGTCGGTGGAATCCATGTCCAGTCAAAAATTGTGTTAAAAAGAAAGTAGTTTTAGTCAAGTTGAAAAGTTCAACAATGTCGGTCAAATTGGGGAGGAGTGTCTTAGTCCGTCGTC
Source organism: Oeneis ivallda (assembly GCA_029955525.1). Taxonomy (NCBI): domain Eukaryota; kingdom Metazoa; phylum Arthropoda; class Insecta; order Lepidoptera; family Nymphalidae; genus Oeneis; species Oeneis ivallda. The sequence goes on along the minus strand of JARPMR010000017.1, from coordinate 56,796 downwards.
CGTGCTGTTCACTGTCGTACCGGGCCTGCCATATCCGGCGGTTCTCCGTACGGATGGAATGCTTGACGTAGCTGATGGGGAAGAAGCAATAGTCGGGGGGTTTGTGCAACTCCGTGGCCCTTTTGGCCGCGGCGTCCGCCGCCTCGTTGCCTGGGATACCGACGTGGCTCCTAACCCAGGCGAAACGAAGTGTGTTTATGTCAATAATTTCATAGGTAAGTCTATGTATCTGTGCTACTATTGGATTTGTGTTACTGCGATTCCTGATTGCTAGTAATGAGGCCATGGAGTCGGTAAAAATGATGTAGTTGTAGTTCAGATTATTGTTTTTGTGCCTATGGTTTATTACCCATAGGCACGCCTTGAGAATTGCCAGCAGTTCTGCCTGAAAGACAGAACAGCTGTCATGTAGTTTGAGTTTACTAGCCGCGAGCCCAATCTCTCCTTTGAAACAAACATAGGCTGCCCCCACCCTGCCATCCTCCTGTTTGCTTCCATCGGTGTAAATTTGAATAGTTTTAGGTGTACAATGTTTTATAATCTGTGTGTGCTCAGTAAATTCGGAAGCCATGACTGTAACTCTTTGTGCCGGGTGGAGCAACTGATGCGGGGGAGTAGCTCGCTCCAGTGTTACATCGTGAGGGAGGAAATGAGTCGTGCCCGTCAATTTGACATTCTCAATCATGTGGACCTCCCGAATCTTGAGATCGAGAGGAGTGAAGCGAGCTAGAGCTATGGCCGCCGTAGTAGAGACCGTCCTAAAGGCCCTAATGGCCTTGATGGCGAAGCCTCTCTGCACGCTTAACAGTTTCCTCCTAATGCCCTTCTTAGCAGCCACGTGCCCCCATACCCCGGCAGCATAGGTGACAGTAGGTTCAATAACTTGCCTATATATGCTCTGAATATTCTCCGGGTGAGCTCCCCATGTTGGTCTACTATATAGGCAGAGTTTATTGAAAATACGTGTCGCCTTTGCCAGGACATGCCGCACGTGGCTGTTAAAAAGAAGCTTCTCGTCTATAATGACTCCCAAATATTTTATTTCTCTCTCGAATTGCAGACTCTTCCCTTCCATGCTAATTACGGCGGCCTTAGCTCTCTTAGTAAAGGCTATTGCCTTGGTCTTGTGCGACCCGAACTCGAGCTTCACTCCCCTCCCCCAGTCAACAATGGAGTCCAGTGCCCTATTGGTTCTATTCTGTAACTCCTCGATGTGTTTTGCTTGGACGACGATAAGAACATCGTCCGCGAATGCCTGGATATGGCAGCCCGCCGGCAACTCCAGTTTCAAAAGTTCGTCAAGGATCAGGCTCCACAACACAGGCCCGCACGCGGACCCCTGCACACAACCCCTGGACATACCCTTGGTGACCCGCACATTGGCATGATCCAGCACAACTTCTCTGTTTTGTAGGTAGCTACGAATAAGCCCAAAGATGTTCCGTGGGCACTCCACATTTCGAAGTTGGCTGAAAAGCGCCGGCCACCAAGCGCTGTCAAAAGCGGCTTTAATGTCCAGGGAGACAGCCACGACGAGCTCACCAGCACCCTTAGCTTGACGGATGATGCCGAGGGCCTTATCAATGGCCATCGTGGTGCTGGTTTGCTCTCTGAACCCGTACTGCGAAACACTGATCCTTCCCGCCCTTTCGGCCGCGTATGTGACTCTTTTAATGAAGAGTTTTTCCAGTAGTTTGCCAAAAACTGGAATTAGTCCTATTGGTCTGTAAGAGTCAAGAGAGGAGCGGTCACTTTTGTTGGGTTTGGGGATGATTTTAACATACGCCCTCTTCCACTGGGAGGGGAAGTGCTGGAGGTCCAAGCATCTATTCATGATGCCCGTGAGCAACTGGCCATACTCTGACGCGAACGCCAGGCATATGTCCGCCGTTAGCCCATCCATCCCTGGTGCCTTTTTGGGGCTCATGTACCGAAGTACCTCCAGCAACTCCCCAACCGTGAAAGGGGGATCATCTAGTGTGTCGGGTGTGTCATTGAGTTTCTGTCTGAGGCTGTAATGTCTTTGAACAGAGTCGGGTCTATCGTCCGGGTAAAAGTGATGCAGTAGAGCTCGGGCAGTCTCAAGAGAGTCAGTCGAGTAAATGTCACCTGTTTTAACTGTTATGGGGGGCCTGCGGGGGTTAATATCTTTTAATAATCTATTAGTGAGAGACCAGACATTCTCTTTGGTTTGCAACGCACAAAATTCCCTGAAGCTGTTGGTTGATGCAGCCTTCAGCTCCTCGGCATATTTGGCTCTTTTAGTCCCTAGTTCTTCAACTAGCGTCTCTAGTGGAAGTCCCCTATGTTTTGACGCATGTAGGCGCCGATGCAGCTCAACTACCTCTCTCTTGCAGGCTTCCAGCTGATCAGACCACCAGGGGGGCTTGTGGCCGTTCCCAGCTGATTTGAGCCGCATTGTGTCCTTGCAAGCGGAGTGAATAGTCTCTGTCACTAGGTCAATGAAGTCGTCAAGTTGGTTCTCATTCATGTCGGTGACGTCTCGGTCCAGTATATCGGATTCAGAAAAGTGCAGATGTAAAGCTCCTTTAAAGTCCGCCCAACGAGCTTTATCATTCTTATACCTAAATGTCGTGGTGCTGTGTTGTGATGGACCAGCAGGATCATCCAAGCAGATGGTGAATTCCACAGCATTGTGCTGGGATGATACGCAAGCCTCCAAGTTGACAGTCCAGTTCCTAATGTCGTCATAAAGGTCTGAGGAAGCCAATGTTAGGTCAATTATAGAGGACCTGTCCCGTCCGTGAGTCACAGTTTCAAATGTCGGTACATTTCCAGTATTACAGCAGAAAAGGTCGTTGCCGTACATTAGGTCCGCAACCGCCTTACCCCTACTGTTAGCCCTATCGCTACCCCAAATGGGGTGCCACCCGTTAAAGTCCCCCCCAACGATACATCGCGTCCCCCCGACGTCCCTTACAAATTGTTCGACGCACCCGATTGTAGCCGCGTTGTCGTCGTCCTCGCTTCCAGGAGGGACGTACACTGACGCAAGATACAGCCGCCGCGCGCCTACACAGACTTGGACGACACAGAGGTTTGGCGTCGAGTATTGAGAGAGACCCAGACAAGGTGGAGAGCCGGTCTTTGCCAGTATGCAGGCCTTGACTCTACCTGCGTCAGTTCCCGGAAACTGAAAGATGTCAAGGCCACGAATTTGTCTCACTTCGTTAGATGTGCCGACGTATGGTTCCGAAACCAGCGCAAAGGAATGACTACTCGCCATGAAAAAGCGAATGAAGTCCTGTAGACAGTTCTTAGATCTATCTAAGTTGCACTGTACTATATTCAGTGATCTGTACTTATCCATAATTGATGTTGGACTCCACCCTCTTCCTCATGGCTCGCAGTACTGGGCACACATCGGATGTAGCTTTATGAGCCACGGACGCTTGTAGATTGAATTTGCTGTTTCGATCGACACAGTTCACGCATTTGGGCACCGCGGTAGGTTTAGACTTTTCCGGGCAATCCCCCTCCCGGTGGGCCGTCCCCGCACAGAAGGCGCAGAGAATGTGTGCCGCGTCCCTACAGTTCTTCCTCGTGTGGCCGAACTGCAGACACGCGTAACACTGCAGAAAAGGTGAAAAGTCCTGAACGTGGACCTTCTGATGGTCCACGCTCAGTCTTCCCATCTCTATTGCCCCACGCCAGGTGCCGGGGTCAGCCTCCAGGACGGCGTTGTATAGTTCGGCGTTACGGTTGTTGCGGAGGAAACGCAACTTAATCTCCCCCTGCGGAACGCATAAGCCCTGGTTTTGCTTGATGAGAAGCTCGACGAGGTCCTCCGAAGCAACATCTTTCGCGACACCTTTTAGTATCAGCATAGGGTTGCGCCTGCGAGCCGGCTCCACACTCACGAGCTCCGACTTACTGAGGCGCCCTATCGCGTCGTCCCTGTGTTGCACACTCTCAAACTCAACCCTAATTTTCTTATTAGAGATAGGGCGAATCGCCGCCGGACCGTAGGTAGAGTCTCTAAAGCTAATAGATCTGCGCCACACCTTTATCAATTCTTCCTTTGTTTCAACTGGCGCCTTCGCGGAGACAATTATTGCCGGCCGCGAAGGAGGAGAAGCGACCGTAGAGGGGGGGGTGGAGACGGCCGCAGCGGCCGGCGCCGGTCTCGCTCGCGCCACCTGCGCGTACGAGGGCCGCGCCGTTGCCGCCGCGGCGGGGGCAAGCTTGCTCATCTCCTCGCGAATACACTTTGTAATCTGCTTCTGTGCAGCAGCAATGGGTGGTTTCGCAGCGAGATCGCTGCGCAACCTCCTCACCTCCTCCGTGCAGGCGTTGAGTTCCATGCGGAGCTCCCCAACGACGCTCACTGGAGTCGCCACCGCCGCCGGCGACGCATCCCTAGAGTCAGCTGGGGCAGCCTGCCCTCCAGCAGGGGCGGGGGTGGAGGGAGCGGGGCTAGAGACCTCGCGCGAAGATTCCGCAGGTGTACGCCGAGAGACCGCAGCCAGGGCATGGGAAGCCCGGCGGATCTCCTCGGCCGCAGTGATGATCACCCGCTTGTTAACCGCGGTTACACTCTTGCCGTCTTGTACGGCCTTCACTATTTTAGCGGTCAAGGTAGTGACCACCGTCATGTAGGTCTCAAGGTCCTTAACCGTATCCGCAGTAACATGAAGGGGCGCAGGAGACTTATCCCCGCTAGGTTTTGGGATCCTAGTGGGAGTCATGGCCAATATTGTCTCTTATCAATACTAAATAGTCCGGGCGAGGCACAGAGTGTCCGAATCGCAATTTAAGTTGGGGGGGTTAAGGGGGGTAAGGGGGGGTAGGGGGGTTTTATGGGGGGATATGATAAAGATACATAAAATACATATTTATACGAAAACCGCGCCGAAAAATACAAATAAACAAGAGAGTTATGGATTTTAAGAAATTTTCTCAAATTCTAAAAATGGGAAAAACACGAAAAATTAAACTAATGAAAATTTTTAAAATGTTACTTCGGATTTAAGTAACAGACCAAAAATCATGAATAAGTAAAGAAACCGGGGTGAATTTAGTGGAAAAACGGGGGAGTTATTTAATTAAAACTATTCTCCAATTTTCAAAACTTGAAAAATCAAGAAAAATAGAAATACATAAAAAAGATAAATTTTGCCTTCGGAGTCGGAAGCACGACGGTAAATTAAGAATATATAAGAAGACCGGAAGAAGATAGGAGCAATATTGGCGGAGATATGGATTTTTGAAAATTTTTATTTATTTCGGTTACGTAATTTGAAACTGAAATTGACTTTTTTGTTTTAAGGAAATTAAGAATTTTGAAAAGTGGATATGAAAGCTATTGCCGAGAAACTAAAAATAGGCTAAACTTGGAGAAGATCCCCCCACGGGAACCCCTCCAAATCGACTCGTGAAGTTAGCACCGGATTCTACAAATATCTCCGCCCACAAAAAGTTAAATATCTAAGAAACTACAAGAGATAGGGGCCTGAGATTTTCAGGCAATATACTATGATAGATACTGAATATATATTAATAAACTATATAATTATATATATAAAGCGCTTGGAAATATGGACAATTGAAAAAAAAAATTGGGGAAAGCGGAAGGAAAAGTGGCCTCACCCCCTGGTTTTTAATGTCCCGTGAGTGCACCTAGTGTCGTTTTCTTAGTTAGGATATCCCACACCTGGGCCTCTAACAAGAAACTGTCCAGCTGCTGTACAACCAGGTTTTCGCATAACGGTCATTTTTATAAAAACACTTATAACTTTTAAACTATCTATCAGAGAAATCTGAGGTTTGGCACACAGGTAGAGCACTTATACACTAATACAACGAAATAATAATAATAACATGTCCTCGATCTATCTAAAAAGTTATTAACGAAAAACCAGTTTTTGTGTCCGAAAATCACAGTTATTGGGGCCTAACTCCCTGGCGCACTATGCTAAAAATGTCCAAAAGGTCTTAAAAGATGCGCCTCATCAAGGCGCACCTAAATGCACTCTCGAAACTGAGTCGCACCGCGGAAAATCGTAAGCCGCACGCGAAAAACACTTTTCACTTTTTTTTAAAAACACAAAAATTGTCATATCTCCCACAAAACTTGTCCAATTTCAAAAATTTTTTCACATCCGCATAGCGCTCGACAGCGCGCAACTTTTAGTGTATTTCACTAGTTGATTTTCCATAACTGACCCGCAACTTCGATTTTTCGAGCGCGGAGCGGCTCAAAAACGATCCGCTCGCTCCGGGGGGCCGCGCGTGACTGGTTAGGTTAGGTTAGGTTAGGTTAGGTTAGGTTAGGTTAGGTTAGGTTAGGTTAGGTTAGGTTAGGTTAGGTTAGGTTAGGTTAGGTTAGGTTAGGTTAGGTTAGGTTAGGTTAGGTTAGGTTAGGTTAGGTTAGGTTAGGTTAGGTTAGGTTAGGTTAGGTTAGGTTAGGTTAGGTTAGGTTAGGTTAGGTTAGGTTAGGTTAGGTTAGGTTAGGTTAGGTTTTTTTTTTTTTTTTTTTTTTTTTTTTTTTTTTTTTTTTTTTTTTCTTACAACTAATTTAGCCACAAATGTTTCTTTATTATTAACGCAAGCATATCGTAATAGAAGGAGAGCGTCCGCAATGTGATGCGTCCGCTCTTCCAAACTATCGTTTAAATCTAATTATATGTTGTTCTCATATTCTTAAATAATACGCATGGTGCAAACGGTATTACCGGTAACGATTTTACCACTAAGTGGGTACGCAGGTAGTTCCTGATTTCTGCGATTTGATACATTGATCAGGAGCTCCATACGCCCCGCGCTAGAGCGCATAATACTTCTTATTTTAGTTTTGTTACACAAACCAATAAAAATTTAAGTATACAATATGTACGTATACAAAATATACTAAAACTATAGAATGTACACAATTTCAAAGTATATATAAATGTTATAATCTAGTCACACACCTTACAGCTATTCTTAACACAGTAACGTATAGTGCTTCTAATATATATATTATATTGATAATAATATAATATGTACCTATATATATACTAAAACTAAACAATAGAATGCAAAACAAATTTAAACGTTTAAATTTATAATATAATATGAACCTATACACACAATATATACTAAAACTAATCAATATACAATACTTTACAAATTTCAAAATTTATATAAATCTTTAAATCTAGTTACACACATATAGTGTTTCAATGGAAACAACTTCCACTTAAATTAACAACACACATTAAGTTTAAGTATCAAATTAAAATCAACTACTAATAACTAATGTTTATGCTAAATGACAAGGTTAGCAGACCAAGTATATTTTAATTAGCATCTTCGTTAAACTGTTTAAGCTGCTTCAGTATATTTTCCAATAATAGAACAAAGGACTCCAGCGCAGCATGTTTCCCCATGAGTTCCCTGATATTGAAGGGTGGGACCCCAAGATGCTCGCAAAGCATCTTATGGTTCAACCTAGAGCGGCCAAACCTAGAGCATGTTTCTATAAGATGCTCCATGGTTTGGGATGATGCGTTATCGCAAGGGCAAGTGTCGTTATTTACAATGTGGAAGCGGAGAAGATACTGTCGGTGGAATCCATGTCCAGTCAAAAATTGTGTTAAAAAGAAAGTAGTTTTAGTCAAGTTGAAAAGTTCAACAATGTCGGTCAAATTGGGGAGGAGTGTCTTAGTCCGTCGTCCGTGCTGTTCACTGTCGTACCGGGCCTGCCATATCCGGCGGTTCTCCGTACGGATGGAATGCTTGACGTAGCTGATGGGGAAGAAGCAATAGTCGGGGGGTTTGTGCAACTCCGTGGCCCTTTTGGCCGCGGCGTCCGCCGCCTCGTTGCCTGGGATACCGACGTGGCTCCTAACCCAGGCGAAACGAAGTGTGTTTATGTCAATAATTTCATAGGTAAGTCTATGTATCTGTGCTACTATTGGATTTGTGTTACTGCGATTCCTGATTGCTAGTAATGAGGCCATGGAGTCGGTAAAAATGATGTAGTTGTAGTTCAGATTATTGTTTTTGTGCCTATGGTTTATTACCCATAGGCACGCCTTGAGAATTGCCAGCAGTTCTGCCTGAAAGACAGAACAGCTGTCATGTAGTTTGAGTTTACTAGCCGCGAGCCCAATCTCTCCTTGGAAACAAACATAGGCTGCCCCCACCCTGCCATCCTCCTGTTTGCTTCCATCGGTGTAAATTTGAATAGTTTTAGGTGTACAATGTTTTATAATCTGTGTGTGCTCAGTAAATTCGGTAGCCATGACTGTAACTCTTTGTGCCGGGTGGAGCAACTGATGCGGGGGAGTAGCTCGCTCCAGTGTTACATCGTGAGGGAGGAAATGAGTCGTGCCCGTCAATTTGACATTCTCAATCATGTGGACCTCCCGAATCTTGAGATCGAGAGGAGTGAAGCGAGCTAGAGCTATGGCCGCCGTAGTAGAGACCGTCCTAAAGGCCCTAATGGCCTTGATGGCGAAGCCTCTCTGCACGCTTAACAGTTTCCTCCTAATGCCCTTCTTAGCAGCCACGTGCCCCCATACCCCGGCAGCATAGGTGACAGTAGGTTCAATAACTTGCCTATATATGCTCTGAATATTCTCCGGGTGAGCTCCCCATGTTGGTCTACTATATAGGCAGAGTTTATTGAAAATACGTGTCGCCTTTGCCAGGACATGCCGCACGTGGCTGTTAAAAAGAAGCTTCTCGTCTATAATGACTCCCAAATATTTTATTTCTCTCTCGAATTGCAGACTCTTCCCTTCCATGCTAATTACGGCGGCCTTAGCTCTCTTAGTAAAGGCTATTGCCTTGGTCTTGTGCGACCCGAACTCGAGCTTCACTCCCCTCCCCCAGTCAACAATGGAGTCCAGTGCCCTATTGGTTCTATTCTGTAACTCCTCGATGTGTTTTGCTTGGACGACGATAAGAACATCGTCCGCGAATGCCTGGATATGGCAGCCCGCCGGCAACTCCAGTTTCAAAAGTTCGTCAAGGATCAGGTTCCACAACACAGGCCCGCACGCGGACCCCTGCACACAACCCCTGGACATACCCTTGGTGACCCGCACATTGGCATGATCCAGCACAACTTCTCTGTTTTGTAGGTAGCTACGAATAAGCCCAAAGATGTTCCGTGGGCACTCCACATTTCGAAGTTGGCTGAAAAGCGCCGGCCACCAAGCGCTGTCAAAAGCGGCTTTAATGTCCAGGGAGACAGCCACGACGAGCTCACCAGCACCCTTAGCTTGACGGATGATGCCGAGGGCCTTATCAATGGCCATCGTGGTGCTGGTTTGCTCTCTGAACCCGTACTGCGAAACACTGATCCTTCCCGCCCTTTCGGCCGCGTATGTGACTCTTTTAATGAAGAGTTTTTCCAGTAGTTTGCCAAAAACTGGAATTAGTCCTATTGGTCTGTAAGAGTCAAGAGAGGAGCGGTCACTTTTGTTGGGTTTGGGGATGATTTTAACATACGCCCTCTTCCACTGGGAGGGGAAGTGCTGGAGGTCCAAGCATCTATTCATGATGCCCGTGAGCAACTGGCCATACTCTGACGCGAACGCCAGGCATATGTCCGCCGTTAGCCCATCCATCCCTGGTGCCTTTTTGGGGCTCATGTACCGAAGTACCTCCAGCAACTCCCCAACCGTGAAAGGGGGATCATCTAGTGTGTCGGGTGTGTCATTGAGTTTCTGTCTGAGGCTGTAATGTCTTTGAACAGAGTCGGGTCTATCGTCCGGGTAAAAGTGATGCAGTAGAGCTCGGGCAGTCTCAAGAGAGTCAGTCGAGTAAATGTCACCTGTTTTAACTGTTATGGGGGGCCTGCGGGGGTTAATATCTTTTAATAATCTATTAGTGAGAGACCAGACATTCTCTTTGGTTTGCAACGCACAAAATTCCCTGAAGCTGTTGGTTGATGCAGCCTTCAGCTCCTCGGCATATTTGGCTCTTTTAGTCCCTAGTTCTTCAACTAGCGTCTCTAGTGGAAGTCCCCTATGTTTTGACGCATGTAGGCGCCGATGCAGCTCAACTACCTCTCTCTTGCAGGCTTCCAGCTGATCAGACCACCAGGGGGGCTTGTGGCCGTTCCCAGCTGATTTGAGCCGCATTGTGTCCTTGCAAGCGGAGTGAATAGTCTCTGTCACTAGGTCAATGAAGTCGTCAAGTTGGTTCTCATTCATGTCGGTGACGTCTCGGTCCAGTATATCGGATTCAGAAAAGTGCAGATGTAAAGCTCCTTTAAAGTCCGCCCAACGAGCTTTATCATTCTTATACCTAAATGTCGTGGTGCTGTGTTGTGATGGACCAGCAGGATCATCCAAGCAGATGGTGAATTCCACAGCATTGTGCTGGGATGATACGCAAGCCTCCAAGTTGACAGTCCAGTTCCTAATGTCGTCATAAAGGTCTGAGGAAGCCAATGTTAGGTCAATTATAGAGGACCTGTCCCGTCCGTGAGTCACAGTTTCAAATGTCGGTACATTTCCAGTATTACAGCAGAAAAGGTCGTTGCCGTACATTAGGTCCGCAACCGCCTTACCCCTACTGTTAGCCCTATCGCTACCCCAAATGGGGTGCCACCCGTTAAAGTCCCCCCCAACGATACATCGCGTCCCCCCGACGTCCCTTACAAATTGTTCGACGCACCCGATTGTAGCCGCGTTGTCGTCGTCCTCGCTTCCAGGAGGGACGTACACTGACGCAAGATACAGCCGCCGCGCGCCTACACAGACTTGGACGACACAGAGGTTTGGCGTCGAGTATTGAGAGAGACCCAGACAAGGTGGAGAGCCGGTCTTTGCCAGTATGCAGGCCTTGACTCTACCTGCGTCAGTTCCCGGAAACTGAAAGATGTCAAGGCCACGAATTTGTCTCACTTCGTTAGATGTGCCGACGTATGGTTCCGAAACCAGCGCAAAGGAATGACTACTCGCCATGAAAAAGCGAATGAAGTCCTGTAGACAGTTCTTAGATCTATCTAAGTTGCACTGTACTATATTCAGTGATCTGTACTTATCCATAATTGATGTTGGACTCCACCCTCTTCCTCATGGCTCGCAGTACTGGGCACACATCGGATGTAGCTTTATGAGCCACGGACGCTTGTAGATTGAATTTGCTGTTTCGATCGACACAGTTCACGCATTTGGGCACCGCGGTAGGTTTAGACTTTTCCGGGCAATCCCCCTCCCGGTGGGCCGTCCCCGCACAGAAGGCGCAGAGAATGTGTGCCGCGTCCCTACAGTTCTTCCTCGTGTGGCCGAACTGCAGACACGCGTAACACTGCAGAAAAGGTGAAAAGTCCTGAACGTGGACCTTCTGATGGTCCACGCTCAGTCTTCCCATCTCTATTGCCCCACGCCAGGTGCCGGGGTCAGCCTCCAGGACGGCGTTGTATAGTTCGGCGTTACGGTTGTTGCGGAGGAAACGCAACTTAATCTCCCCCTGCGGAACGCATAAGCCCTGGTTTTGCTTGATGAGAAGCTCGACGAGGTCCTCCGAAGCAACATCTTTCGCGACACCTTTTAGTATCAGCATAGGGTTGCGCCTGCGAGCCGGCTCCACACTCACGAGCTCCGACTTACTGAGGCGCCCTATCGCGTCGTCCCTGTGTTGCACACTCTCAAACTCAACCCTAATTTTCTTATTAGAGATAGGGCGAATCGCCGCCGGACCGTAGGTAGAGTCTCTAAAGCTAATAGATCTGCGCCACACCTTTATCAATTCTTCCTTTGTTTCAACTGGCGCCTTCGCGGAGACAATTATTGCCGGCCGCGAAGGAGGAGAAGCGACCGTAGAGGGGGGGGGTGGAGACGGCCGCAGCGGCCGGCGCCGGTCTCGCTCGCGCCACCTGCGCGTACGAGGGCCGCGCCGTTGCCGCCGCGGCGGGGGCAAGCTTGCTCATCTCCTCGCGAATACACTTTGTAATCTGCTTCTGTGCAGCAGCAATGGGTGGTTTCGCAGCGAGATCGCTGCGCAACCTCCTCACCTCCTCCGTGCAGGCGTTGAGTTCCATGCGGAGCTCCCCAACGACGCTCACTGGAGTCGCCACCGCCGCCGGCGACGCATCCCTAGAGTCAGCTGGGGCAGCCTGCCCTCCAGCAGGGGCGGGGGTGGAGGGAGCGGGGCTAGAGACCTCGCGCGAAGATTCCGCAGGTGTACGCCGAGAGACCGCAGCCAGGGCATGGGAAGCCCGGCGGATCTCCTCGGCCGCAGTGATGATCACCCGCTTGTTAACCGCGGTTACACTCTTGCCGTCTTGTACGGCCTTCACTATTTTAGCGGTCAAGGTAGTGACCACCGTCATGTAGGTCTCAAGGTCCTTAACCGTATCCGCAGTAACATGAAGGGGCGCAGGAGACTTATCCCCGCTAGGTTTTGGGATCCTAGTGGGAGTCATGGCCAATATTGTCTCTTATCAATACTAAATAGTCCGGGCGAGGCACAGAGTGTCCGAATCGCAATTTAAGTTGGGGGGGTTAAGGGGGGTAAGGGGGGGGTAGGGGGGTTTTATGGGGGGATATGATAAAGATACATAAAATACATATTTATACGAAAACCGCGCCGAAAAATACAAATAAACAAGAGAGTTATGGATTTTAAGAAATTTTCTCAAATTCTAAAAATGGGAAAAACACGAAAAATTAAACTAATGAAAATTTTTAAAATGTTACTTCGGATTTAAGTAACAGACCAAAAATCATGAATAAGTAAAGAAACCGGGGTGAATTTAGTGGAAAAACGGGGGAGTTATTTAATTAAAACTATTCTCCAATTTTCAAAACTTGAAAAATCAAGAAAAATAGAAATACATAAAAAAGATAAATTTTGCCTTCGGAGTCGGAAGCACGACGGTAAATTAAGAATATATAAGAAGACCGGAAGAAGATAGGAGCAATATTGGCGGAGATATGGATTTTTGAAAATTTTTATTTATTTCGGTTACGTAATTTGAAACTGAAATTGACTTTTTTGTTTTAAGGAAATTAAGAATTTTGAAAAGTGGATATGAAAGCTATTGCCGAGAAACTAAAAATAGGCTAAACTTGGAGAAGATCCCCCCACGGGAACCCCTCCAAATCGACTCGTGAAGTTAGCACCGGATTCTACAAATATCTCCGCCCACAAAAAGTTAAATATCTAAGAAACTACAAGAGATAGGGGCCTGAGATTTTCAGGCAATATACTATGATAGATACTGAATATATATTAATAAACTATATAATTATATATATAAAGCGCTTGGAAATATGGACAATTGAAAAAAAAAATTGGGGAAAGCGGAAGGAAAAGTGGCCTCACCCCCTGGTTTTTAATGTCCCGTGAGTGCACCTAGTGTCGTTTTCTTAGTTAGGATATCCCACACCTGGGCCTCTAACAAGAAACTGTCCAGCTGCTGTACAACCAGGTTTTCGCATAACGGTCATTTTTATAAAAACACTTATAACTTTTAAACTATCTATCAGAGAAATCTGAGGTTTGGCACACAGGTAGAGCACTTATACACTAATACAACGAAATAATAATAATAACATGTCCTCGATCTATCTAAAAAGTTATTAACGAAAAACCAGTTTTTGTGTCCGAAAATCACAGTTATTGGGGCCTAACTCCCTGGCGCACTATGCTAAAAATGTCCAAAAGGTCTTAAAAGATGCGCCTCATCAAGGCGCACCTAAATGCACTCTCGAAACTGAGTCGCACCGCGGAAAATCGTAAGCCGCACGCGAAAAACACTTTTCACTTTTTTTTTAAAAACACAAAAATTGTCATATCTCCCACAAAACTTGTCCAATTTCAAAAATTTTTTCACATCCGCATAGCGCTCGACAGCGCGCAACTTTTAGTGTATTTCACTAGTTGATTTTCCATAACTGACCCGCAACTTCGATTTTTCGAGCGCGGAGCGGCTCAAAAACGATCCGCTCGCTCCGGGGGGCCGCGCGTGACTGGTTAGGTTAGGTTAGGTTAGGTTAGGTTAGGTTAGGTTAGGTTAGGTTAGGTTAGGTTAGGTTAGGTTAGGTTAGGTTAGGTTAGGTTAGGTTAGGTTAGGTTAGGTTAGGTTAGGTTAGGTTAGGTTAGGTTAGGTTAGGTTAGGTTAGGTTAGGTTAGGTTAGGTTAGGTTAGGTTAGGTTAGGTTAGGTTAGGTTAGGTTAGGTTAGGTTAGGTTAGGTTAGGTTAGGTTAGGTTAGGTTAGGTTAGGTTAGGTTAGGTTAGGTTAGGTTAGGTTAGGTTAGGTTAGGTTAGGTTAGGTTAGGTTAGGTTAGGTTAGGTTAGGTTAGGTTAGGTTAGGTTAGGTTAGGTTAGG
>JARPMR010000017.1:25000-32500 GCA_029955525.1 Oeneis ivallda | reverse complement strand
CCTGGAAGACGGAGCAGCTGTCGTGCAGCTTGAACTTTTTGGTGTTGATGACATTGTTTCCGTCATAGCCCACAAAAGCCGCACCAACTGCTCCGCTTTCCTGCTTGCTGCCGTCCGTGTAGATGACTGTATTATGAGGTGTAGTGTGCAAGCTTGTTAGTTCGGCGTCGTTGTGTAGTTCATATAACACTGTGACCCGAGAGGCGGGATGCAACAGTTTGTGTGGAGGTGTAGGACATTCTAGGTGAATGTCCTCTGGCAGGAATTGTGTGGTTCGCGTGAGTTTTGTTTGTTCGATTGCATGTACCTCGCGAACTTTAAGGTCTAACGGAGTAAATTGAGCTAAGGCTATCGCCGCTGTTGTGGAAATGGTATGGAAGCCCCTGATTGCCCTGATAGCAAAGCCCCGCTGCATACTCAACAGCTTTCTTTTAACTCCTTTTTTGATGGCCACATGCCCCCATATGCCCGCCGCGTAAGTGATGATTGGCTCGATCACTTGACGATATATTGTCCGAACATTTTCTGGGTGCGCCCCCCAAGTGGGCCTGCAGAAGAGGCAAAGCTTGCTGAATATGCGCGTGGCCTTGCTTATCACGTGTTGTATGTGTTGGTTAAACAGTAATTTTTGATCTATTACAACCCCTAGATATTTAACTTCCCTCACAAAGGGGAGGACCTGTCCCTCCATAGTGATGTGAGCCGCCTCCGCCTTTCCGGTAAATGAGATGAGCTTTGTTTTATCCGGTCCGAAGCAGAGCTTGACGCTCCTGCCCCATTCCGCTATGATGTGTAAAGCCTTGTTTGTTTTGTCCTGTAGGGTGTATGCTGTGTTTGCTTGTGAGATCAGAAGCACATCATCGGCGTATGCCTGGATATGACACCCCTCCGGGAGCTGTGTTTCTAGTAGTTCGTCTAAAATCAGGTTCCACAGAACGGGGCCGCAGGCCGAGCCCTGTACACACCCCTTAGTTGTAGTTTTTGAGACCCGAGCTCCAGCATAGTCTAAGATTGCTGTGCGATCCGTGAGATAGCTTGTGATTAGTTCAAAGATGTTATTCGGACACCCTGCGTTGCGCAGCCTCTCTAAAAGCGCTGGCCACCAAGCGTTGTTGAACGCGGATTTGATGTCCAGTGACACCGCCACCTCAAGGTCCCCGCCCGCCTTAGCGCGCCGGATCCTCGAGAGGGCCGCGTCAATGGCCATCACCGTGTTCTTTTGTTCTCTAAAGCCGAATTGCATTGGGTGGTTCATGCTCATTTGATCAAGCGCATAGGTTACACGCTTAATAAATAACTTCTCCAGCAGTTTGCCAAACACAGGAATGAGGCCAATTGGCCTATGCGCGTCCAACTTAGTGTAGTTTGATTTCCCGGGTTTAGGAATGATTTTTATGTAGGCAGTCTTCCACTCGCCAGGGAAGTAACGCAGATCGAGACACCTGTTCATCACATCCGTTATCAGCTGCGGGTATGCTGCCGCGAACTGATAACAGATGTCAGACGTGAGGTGATCCAAACCCGGCGCTCTTTTGTGACTCATCTGTCCCAAAAGTTCTAGCACCTCTTCCCTGGCGAATGGTAGATCATCGTTGGTGTTGGGTGAGGCTTGCGCTCTCTGGCGCAGCTCGCGGTGTCGCGGGTGCGTGTCTTGTGTGTGGGTGTCATCCGGGAAGAAATGGTCAAGTAAAGCCTGAGCCGTTTCCCTCCCATCCGACGTGTGGGTACCTTGAGCGTGCAGCGTAACCGGAGCCCTCCTCGGATTGGAGTCCTTAATGAGACGATTAGTTAAAGACCACACGTTCTCCCCGGTCTGCAAGTTGCAGAACTCTCTAAAATTATTCGAAGAGGCTTCCCTGAGTTCATCGGCATAAATTCTCTTTAAGGAAGAAAGTTCCGCAGCGAGCGCCTCCGGTGTGATGTCCTGATGAGGTGTGTGATGTGCCTGTGTGTTAGGGGTGCGATGTGTCTGTGTGTGTGCCCTGAGAACGTTGTTGTGTTTGACTGCAGCGTGAAGTTTCCGGTGTAGGTCAATTACCTCCTTTCTACGGGTCTCCAAGGCTTCTGTCCACCATGGTGGTTTATGGCGTCCCCCAGGCTTCTTGACCGGCATCGAATCCTGACACGCTGTGTGTATTATGTCTGTGATGTGCGCTATGAAAGAGTCCAATTGCTTTGTGTCCATGTTGTGAATGTCTTGTTCAAGTGTGTCCGCAAGAGTCATTTGTGTGTGTAGCGATGTTTTGAATTTGGCCCACTGGGCTTTTTCACTGTTGTACATAAAGGTGGAAGTCCTGTCTGTCGGTTGATCAAGTTTATGGTCCAGGGTGAGTGTATATTCGATGGCATTGTGCTGAGAAATTGGACAGCCCTCTAGGTTCACCCGCCAGCCAGTGACCCAGTCAGCGACGTCCGCCGACGCGAGCGTGATGTCAACGATTGACTCCCTTATTCTCCCGTGTGTTACCGTCTCAAACGTGGGGACCTCCCCAACATTGCAAACGAAAAGATCCCTCCCGTGTACCATGTCCATCACAGCCCTGCCCCTTTCATTGGATGTTCTGCTGCCCCAGAGTGGGTGCCAGCCGTTAAAGTCCCCGCCAACTATGCAACCGGCGCCTCCAACCCGGCCCACAAAGTTCTCTACCGCCGCCAGCGTGCCCAGAGTGTCCTCGTTGGGCTCAATGTACACAGATGCAAGATGAATTTTCCTCGGTCCCGCTCTTGCCTGCACGACGCACAGATTGGCCGAGGAAAATTGCGACAATCCAATGACAGAGGTTGTTGTCTTTGCCAAAATGCAAGCCTTGACTTTGTGACTGCCCGGAAATTGAAAGATGTTGAGACCCTGTATTGGTTTAACCTCGCTTCCGGCGCCGATGTACGGCTCCGAAACGAGGGCAAAAGAATGTGCGCTCTCCATGAAGAAGCGGGTGAACTCCTGGAGGCAGCTCTTTGATCTGTCTAAGTTACACTGAATTATACCAAAAGAGCTACACCCCATAATCGACGTTCGACTCCACCCGGTTCCTCATGGCTCGCAGGACTGGACATGCGGGTGAATCGGCTCTATGAGCCTCATCCCCTTTTAAGTTGAACTTCGCATTTCTGTTAATACAATTATAGCACTTAGGTGGGGCTCTCCTTTCCCTCTCCGGGCAGTCGGCCTCCTTGTGCGCCGTGTTGGCGCAGTGGACGCAGGGGGACGGCGAGTCGCGGCCGCAGTTTTTCATTGTGTGGCCGAATTGGAAGCACCGGTGGCACTGAAGGAAGGGGGTGAAGCCGTGCACGCGGACCCTTTGATGGTCTATGTTCACGCGCTCCAGCTCCATCACCCTCCTCCAGACTCCGGTCTCCGCTGACAGCACAGCATTGTATAAGTTGGTGTTCTTGTTCTGCCTAAGGAAACGCAGCTGGATGTCGGTCTCGCTGGCTGGGTCCCCGACTCCCGGATTTTGTGTCTTAAGGACGTGTATGATTTCCTCTGCCGTGACATCCTTCGATATACCCTTGAGTATAAACATTGGCCTGGCTTTATTGGCCGCTACCGCGCTCACCTTATCCGAATCCTTTAGTCGGTTCAGCGTATCGTTACGCTGCTCTGCCGTAACGAATTCGACGCGGAGTTTGTTGTTCGACAGTGGTTTGACTTTGACAGGTGCATAGCTCGACTTCTTGTAGGTGATGGCCTGCCGGAACGCAGTCACCGCCTCCTGCCTGCTGCTAATAGGTCCCTTGGCCGTCACGATCGCCGCATAGCTGGTTGTAGGTGTAGGCACTGTGGTGGTGGGCGAGGTCCGCAGGGGGGGCGACGCAGAAACCGTCGCAGCCGTCTCCGATGTCACGCCCGCTGCCGTCGGCGGTGTCGGTTTTGATTTGCCGGCCAGCGACGCATACGTAGGTCGAGTCGCAGCGGCCGCGGCGGCGATCTTAGTTGTCGCAGCCGCGAGGTTAGGTTAGGTTAGGTTAGGTTAGGTTAGGTTAGGTTAGGTTAGGTTAGGTTAGGTTAGGTTAGGTTAGGTTAGGTTAGGTTAGGTTAGGTTAGGTTAGGTTAGGTTAGGTTAGGTTAGGTTAGGTTAGGTTAGGTTAGGTTAGGTTAGGTTAGGTTAGGTTAGGTTAGGTTAGGTTAGGTTAGGTTAGGTTAGGTTAGGTTAGGTTAGGTTAGGTTAGGTTAGGTTAGGTTAGGTTAGGTTAGGTTAGGTTAGGTTAGGTTAGGTTAGGTTAGGTTAGGTTAGGTTAGGTTAGGTTAGGTTAGGTTAGGTTAGGTTAGGTTAGGTTAGGTTAGGTTAGGTTAGGTTAGGTTAGGTTAGGTTAGGTTAGGTTAGGTTAGGTTAGGTTAGGTTAGGTTAGGTTAGGTTAGGTTAGGTTAGGTTAGGTTAGGTTAGGTTAGGTTAGGTTAGGTTAGGTTAGGTTAGGTTAGGTTAGGTTAGGTTAGGTTAGGTTAGGTTAGGTTAGGTTAGGTTAGGTTAGGTTAGGTTAGGTTAGGTTAGGTTAGGTTAGGTTAGGTTAGGTTAGGTTAGGTTAGGTTAGGTTAGGTTAGGTTAGGTTAGGTTAGGTTAGGTTAGGTTAGGTTAGGTTAGGTTAGGTTAGGTTAGGTTAGGTTAGGTTAGGTTAGGTTAGGTTAGGTTAGGTTAGGTTAGGTTAGGTTAGGTTAGGTTAGGTTAGGTTAGGTTAGGTTAGGTTAGGTTAGGTTAGGTTAGGTTAGGTTAGGTTAGGTTAGGTTAGGTTAGGTTAGGTTAGGTTAGGTTAGGTTAGGTTAGGTTAGGTTAGGTTAGGTTAGGTTAGGTTAGGTTAGGTTAGGTTAGGTTAGGTTAGGTTAGGTTAGGTTAGGTTAGGTTAGGTTAGGTTAGGTTAGGTTAGGTTAGGTTAGGTTAGGTTAGGTTAGGTTAGGTTAGGTTAGGTTAGGTTAGGTTAGGTTAGGTTAGGTTAGGTTAGGTTAGGTTAGGTTAGGTTAGGTTAGGTTAGGTTAGGTTAGGTTAGGTTAGGTTAGGTTAGGTTAGGTTAGGTTAGGTTAGGTTAGGTTAGGTTAGGTTAGGTTAGGTTAGGTTAGGTTAGGTTAGGTTAGGTTAGGTTAGGTTAGGTTAGGTTAGGTTAGGTTAGGTTAGGTTAGGTTAGGTTAGGTTAGGTTAGGTTAGGTTAGGTTAGGTTAGGTTAGGTTAGGTTAGGTTAGGTTAGGTTAGGTTAGGTTAGGTTAGGTTAGGTTAGGTTAGGTTAGGTTAGGTTAGGTTAGGTTAGGTTAGGTTAGGTTAGGTTAGGTTAGGTTAGGTTAGGTTAGGTTAGGTTAGGTTAGGTTAGGTTAGGTTAGGTTAGGTTAGGTTAGGTTAGGTTAGGTTAGGTTAGGTTAGGTTAGGTTAGGTTAGGTTAGGTTAGGTTAGGTTAGGTTAGGTTAGGTTAGGTTAGGTTAGGTTAGGTTAGGTTAGGTTAGGTTAGGTTAGGTTAGGTTAGGTTAGGTTAGGTTAGGTTAGGTTAGGTTAGGTTAGGTTAGGTTAGGTTAGGTTAGGTTAGGTTAGGTTAGGTTAGGTTAGGTTAGGTTAGGTTAGGTTAGGTTAGGTTAGGTTAGGTTAGGTTAGGTTAGGTTAGGTTAGGTTAGGTTAGGTTAGGTTAGGTTAGGTTAGGTTAGGTTAGGTTAGGTTAGGTTAGGTTAGGTTAGGTTAGGTTAGGTTAGGTTAGGTTAGGTTAGGTTAGGTTAGGTTAGGTTAGGTTAGGTTAGGTTAGGTTAGGTTAGGTTAGGTTAGGTTAGGTTAGGTTAGGTTAGGTTAGGTTAGGTTAGGTTAGGTTAGGTTAGGTTAGGTTAGGTTAGGTTAGGTTAGGTTAGGTTAGGTTAGGTTAGGTTAGGTTAGGTTAGGTTAGGTTAGGTTAGGTTAGGTTAGGTTAGGTTAGGTTAGGTTAGGTTAGGTTAGGTTAGGTTAGGTTAGGTTAGGTTAGGTTAGGTTAGGTTAGGTTAGGTTAGGTTAGGTTAGGTTAGGTTAGGTTAGGTTAGGTTAGGTTAGGTTAGGTTAGGTTAGGTTAGGTTAGGTTAGGTTAGGTTAGGTTAGGTTAGGTTAGGTTAGGTTAGGTTAGGTTAGGTTAGGTTAGGTTAGGTTAGGTTAGGTTAGGTTAGGTTAGGTTAGGTTAGGTTAGGTTAGGTTAGGTTAGGTTAGGTTAGGTTAGGTTAGGTTAGGTTAGGTTAGGTTAGGTTAGGTTAGGTTAGGTTAGGTTAGGTTAGGTTAGGTTAGGTTAGGTTAGGTTAGGTTAGGTTAGGTTAGGTTAGGTTAGGTTAGGTTAGGTTAGGTTAGGTTAGGTTAGGTTAGGTTAGGTTAGGTTAGGTTAGGTTAGGTTAGGTTAGGTTAGGTTAGGTTAGGTTAGGTTAGGTTAGGTTAGGTTAGGTTAGGTTAGGTTAGGTTAGGTTAGGTTAGGTTAGGTTAGGTTAGGTTAGGTTAGGTTAGGTTAGGTTAGGTTAGGTTAGGTTAGGTTAGGTTAGGTTAGGTTAGGTTAGGTTAGGTTAGGTTAGGTTAGGTTAGGTTAGGTTAGGTTAGGTTAGGTTAGGTTAGGTTAGGTTAGGTTAGGTTAGGTTAGGTTAGGTTAGGTTAGGTTAGGTTAGGTTAGGTTAGGTTAGGTTAGGTTAGGTTAGGTTAGGTTAGGTTAGGTTAGGTTAGGTTAGGTTAGGTTAGGTTAGGTTAGGTTAGGTTAGGTTAGGTTAGGTTAGGTTAGGTTAGGTTAGGTTAGGTTAGGTTAGGTTAGGTTAGGTTAGGTTAGGTTAGGTTAGGTTAGGTTAGGTTAGGTTAGGTTAGGTTAGGTTAGGTTAGGTTAGGTTAGGTTAGGTTAGGTTAGGTTAGGTTAGGTTAGGTTAGGTTAGGTTAGGTTAGGTTAGGTTAGGTTAGGTTAGGTTAGGTTAGGTTAGGTTAGGTTAGGTTAGGTTAGGTTAGGTTAGGTTAGGTTAGGTTAGGTTAGGTTAGGTTAGGTTAGGTTAGGTTAGGTTAGGTTAGGTTAGGTTAGGTTAGGTTAGGTTAGGTTAGGTTAGGTTAGGTTAGGTTAGGTTAGGTTAGGTTAGGTTAGGTTAGGTTAGGTTAGGTTAGGTTAGGTTAGGTTAGGTTAGGTTAGGTTAGGTTAGGTTAGGTTAGGTTAGGTTAGGTTAGGTTAGGTTAGGTTAGGTTAGGTTAGGTTAGGTTAGGTTAGGTTAGGTTAGGTTAGGTTAGGTTAGGTTAGGTTAGGTTAGGTTAGGTTAGGTTAGGTTAGGTTAGGTTAGGTTAGGTTAGGTTAGGTTAGGTTAGGTTAGGTTAGGTTAGGTTAGGTTAGGTTAGGTTAGGTTAGGTTAGGTTAGGTTAGGTTAGGTTAGGTTAGGTTAGGTTAGGTTAGGTTAGGTTAGGTTAGGTTAGGTTAGGTTAGGTTAGGTTAGGTTAGGTTAGGTTAGGTTAGGTTAGGTTAGGTTAGGTTAGGTTAGGTTAGGTTAGGTTAGGTTAGGTTAGGTTAGGTTAGGTTAGGTTAGGTTAGGTTAGGTTAGGTTAGGTTAGGTTAGGTTAG
>JARPMR010000017.1:17500-22500 GCA_029955525.1 Oeneis ivallda | reverse complement strand
CCCGCGCAAGCGCGCATTAAATTGCGATGTGTAATACCTCATTAATCAGAATTCAACTAAATAAACAAATAAACCGAACTATTGTATACAAAATTCTACTCGGACGGGTTTATGCATAAATCCAACTCAACATCGACAATTGAAACCCTAAAGAGTGCTTGCTTGCCATGAGGAAGCGAGGGGAGTCTCGGAACTATACCCCGTAATCGATTTTCGACTCCACCCGGTTCCTCATGGCTCGCAGGACTGGGCATGAAGATGAATCGGCTCTATGGGCCTCATCCCCTTTTAAGTTGAATTTCACGTTTCTGTTAATACAATTATAGCACCTCGGTGAAGCCCCCCTTTCCCTCTCCGGGCAGTCGGCCTCCTTGTGCGCCGTGTTGGCGCAGTGGGCGCAGGGGGACGGAGAGTCGTGACCACAGTTTTTCTTTGTGTGACCGAATTGGAAACACCGGTGGCACTGAAGGAAGGGGGTGAAGCCGTGCACGCGGACCCTTTGATGGTCTATGTTCACGCGCTCCAGCTCCATCACCCTCCTCCAGACTCCGGCCTCCGCTGACAACACAGCGTTATATAAGTTGGTGTTTTTATTCTGCCGAAGGAAACGCAGCTGAATGTCGGTCTCACAAGATGGGTCCCCGACTCCCGGATTTTGTGTCTTGAGGACGTGCACGATTTCCTCTGCCGTGATGTCCTTCGATATACCCTTGAGTATAAACATCGGCCTGGTTTTATTGGCCGCCACCGCGCTCACCTTGTCCGAATCTTTTAGCCGGTCTAGTGTATCGTTACGCTGTTCTGCCGTAACGAATTCGACGCGGAGCTTGTTGTTCGACAGTGGTTTGACTTTGACAGGTGCATAGCTCGACTTCTTGTAGGTGATGGCCTGCCGGAACGCAGTCACCGCCTCCTGCCTGCTGCTGATAGGTCCCTTGGCCGTCACGATCGCCGCATAGCTGGTTGTAGGTGTAGGCACTGTGGTGGTGGGCGAGGTCCGCAGGGGGGGCGACGCAGAAACCGTCGCAGCCGTCTCCGATGTCACGCCCGCTGCCGTCGGCGGTGTCGGTTTTGATTTGCCGGCCAGCGACGCATACGTAGGTCGAGTCGCAGCGGCCGCGGCGGCAATCTTAGTTGTCGCAGCCGCGAGGTCTCTGCGTAGCCCGCGCACCTCGCCGACACAAACCTTAATCTCAGCGCGCAGTTGTTCATCGCCGATGGGGGAGCCCGCCGAGCCAGCCAGCCTGGCCTCTCCGGTGGGGGCGGGGGGATGCGCGACAGCGCCGCCGTCAGTGCCACTGCCGGGGGCCCCGTGTGAGGGTCCCGCTCCGTCTTGTGTGCGCCGGGAGACCGCAGCCAGGGCATGGGAAGCCCGGCCGATCTCCTCGGCCGCAGTGATGATCACCCGCTTGTTAACCGCGGTTACACTCTTGCCGTCTTGTACGGCCTTCACTATTTTAGCGGTCAAGGTAGTGACCACCGTCATGTAGGTCTCAAGGTCCTTAACCGTATCCGCAGTAACATGAAGGGGCGCAGGAGACTTATCCCCGCTAGGTTTTGGGATCCTAGTGGGAGTCATGGCCAATATTGTCTCTTATCAATACTAAATAGTCCGGGCGAGGCACAGAGTGTCCGAATCGCAATTTAAGTTGGGGGGGTTAAGGGGGGTAAGGGGGGGTAGGGGGGTTTTATGGGGGGATATGATAAAGATACATAAAATACATATTTATACGAAAACCGCGCCGAAAAATACAAATAAACAAGAGAGTTATGGATTTTAAGAAATTTTCTCAAATTCTAAAAATGGGAAAAACACGAAAAATTAAACTAATGAAAATTTTTAAAATGTTACTTCGGATTTAAGTAACAGACCAAAAATCATGAATAAGTAAAGAAACCGGGGTGAATTTAGTGGAAAAACGGGGGAGTTATTTAATTAAAACTATTCTCCAATTTTCAAAACTTGAAAAATCAAGAAAAATAGAAATACATAAAAAAGATAAATTTTGCCTTCGGAGTCGGAAGCACGACGGTAAATTAAGAATATATAAGAAGACCGGAAGAAGATAGGAGCAATATTGGCGGAGATATGGATTTTTGAAAATTTTTATTTATTTCGGTTACGTAATTTGAAACTGAAATTGACTTTTTTGTTTTAAGGAAATTAAGAATTTTGAAAAGTGGATATGAAAGCTATTGCCGAGAAACTAAAAATAGGCTAAACTTGGGGAAGATCCCCCCACGGGAACCCCTCCAAATCGACTCGTGAAGTTAGCACCGGATTCTACAAATATCTCCGCCCACAAAAAGTTAAATATCTAAGAAACTACAAGAGATAGGGGCCTGAGATTTTCAGGCAATATACTATGATAGATACTGAATATATATTAATAAACTATATAATTATATATATAAAGCGCTTGGAAATATGGACAATTGAAAAAAAAAAATTGGGGAAAGCGGAAGGAAAAGTGGCCTCACCCCCTGGTTTTTAATGTCCCGTGAGTGCACCTAGTGTAGTTTTCTTAGTTAGGATATCCCACACCTGGGCCTCTAACAAGAAACTGTCCAGCTGCTGTACAACCAGGTTTTCGCATAACAGTCATTTTTATAAAAACACTTATAACTTTTAAACTATCTATCAGAGAAATCTGAGGTTTGGCACACAGGTAGAGCACTTATACACTAATACAACGAAATAATAATAATAACATGTCCTCGATCTATCTAAAAAGTTATTAACGAAAAACCAGTTTTTGTGTCCGAAAATCACAGTTATTGGGGCCTAACTCCCTGGCGCACTATGCTAAAAATGTCCAAAAGGTCTTAAAAGATGCGCCTCATCAAGGCGCACCTAAATGCACTCTCGAAACTGAGTCGCACCGCGGAAAATCGTAAGCCGCACGCGAAAAACACTTTTCACTTTTTTAAAAACACAAAAATTGTCATATCTCCCACAAAACTTGTCCAATTTCAAAAATTTTTTCACATCCGCATAGCGCTCGACAGCGCGCAACTTTTAGTGTATTTCACTAGTTGATTTTCCATAACTGTCCCGCAACTTCGATTTTTCGAGCGCGGAGCGGCTCAAAAACGATCCGCTCGCTCCGGGGGGCCGCGCGTGACTGGTTAGGTTAGGTTAGGTTAGGTTAGGTTAGGTTAGGTTAGGTTAGGTTAGGTTAGGTTAGGTTAGGTTAGGTTAGGTTAGGTTAGGTTAGGTTAGGTTAGGTTAGGTTAGGTTAGGTTAGGTTAGGTTAGGTTAGGTTAGGTTAGGTTAGGTTAGGTTAGGTTAGGTTAGGTTAGGTTAGGTTAGGTTAGGTTAGGTTAGGTTAGGTTAGGTTAGGTTAGGTTAGGTTAGGTTAGGTTAGGTTAGGTTAGGTTAGGTTAGGTTAGGTTAGGTTAGGTTAGGTTAGGTTAGGTTAGGTTAGGTTAGGTTAGGTTAGGTTAGGTTAGGTTAGGTTAGGTTAGGTTAGGTTAGGTTAGGTTAGGTTAGGTTAGGTTAGGTTAGGTTAGGTTAGGTTAGGTTAGGTTAGGTTAGGTTAGGTTAGGTTAGGTTAGGTTAGGTTAGGTTAGGTTAGGTTAGGTTAGGTTAGGTTAGGTTAGGTTAGGTTAGGTTAGGTTAGGTTAGGTTAGGTTAGGTTAGGTTAGGTTAGGTTAGGTTAGGTTAGGTTAGGTTAGGTTAGGTTAGGTTAGGTTAGGTTAGGTTAGGTTAGGTTAGGTTAGGTTAGGTTAGGTTAGGTTAGGTTAGGTTAGGTTAGGTTAGGTTAGGTTAGGTTAGGTTAGGTTAGGTTAGGTTAGGTTAGGTTAGGTTAGGTTAGGTTAGGTTAGGTTAGGTTAGGTTAGGTTAGGTTAGGTTAGGTTAGGTTAGGTTAGGTTAGGTTAGGTTAGGTTAGGTTAGGTTAGGTTAGGTTAGGTTAGGTTAGGTTAGGTTAGGTTAGGTTAGGTTAGGTTAGGTTAGGTTAGGTTAGGTTAGGTTAGGTTAGGTTAGGTTAGGTTAGGTTAGGTTAGGTTAGGTTAGGTTAGGTTAGGTTAGGTTAGGTTAGGTTAGGTTAGGTTAGGTTAGGTTAGGTTAGGTTAGGTTAGGTTAGGTTAGGTTAGGTTAGGTTAGGTTAGGTTAGGTTAGGTTAGGTTAGGTTAGGTTAGGTTAGGTTAGGTTAGGTTAGGTTAGGTTAGGTTAGGTTAGGTTAGGTTAGGTTAGGTTAGGTTAGGTTAGGTTAGGTTAGGTTAGGTTAGGTTAGGTTAGGTTAGGTTAGGTTAGGTTAGGTTAGGTTAGGTTAGGTTAGGTTAGGTTAGGTTAGGTTAGGTTAGGTTAGGTTAGGTTAGGTTAGGTTAGGTTAGGTTAGGTTAGGTTAGGTTAGGTTAGGTTAGGTTAGGTTAGGTTAGGTTAGGTTAGGTTAGGTTAGGTTAGGTTAGGTTAGGTTAGGTTAGGTTAGGTTAGGTTAGGTTAGGTTAGGTTAGGTTAGGTTAGGTTAGGTTAGGTTAGGTTAGGTTAGGTTAGGTTAGGTTAGGTTAGGTTAGGTTAGGTTAGGTTAGGTTAGGTTAGGTTAGGTTAGGTTAGGTTAGGTTAGGTTAGGTTAGGTTAGGTTAGGTTAGGTTAGGTTAGGTTAGGTTAGGTTAGGTTAGGTTAGGTTAGGTTAGGTTAGGTTAGGTTAGGTTAGGTTAGGTTAGGTTAGGTTAGGTTAGGTTAGGTTAGGTTAGGTTAGGTTAGGTTAGGTTAGGTTAGGTTAGGTTAGGTTAGGTTAGGTTAGGTTAGGTTAGGTTAGGTTAGGTTAGGTTAGGTTAGGTTAGGTTAGGTTAGGTTAGGTTAGGTTAGGTTAGGTTAGGTTAGGTTAGGTTAGGTTAGGTTAGGTTAGGTTAGGTTAGGTTAGTTAGGTTAGGTTAGGTTAGGTTAGGTTAGGTTAGGTTAGGTTAGGTTAGGTTAGGTTAGGTTAGGTTAGGTTAGGTTAGGTTAGGTTAGGTTAGGTTAGGTTAGGTTAGGTTAGGTTAGGTTAGGTTAGGTT
>JARPMR010000017.1:0-12500 GCA_029955525.1 Oeneis ivallda | reverse complement strand
TTGCATGTACCTCGCGAACTTTAAGGTCTAACGGAGTAAATTGAGCTAAGGCTATCGCCGCTGTTGTGGAAATGGTATGGAAGCCCCTGATTGCCCTGATAGCAAAGCCCCGCTGCATACTCAACAGCTTTCTTTTAACTCCTTTTTTGATGGCCACATGCCCCCATATGCCCGCCGCGTAAGTGATGATTGGCTCGATCACTTGACGATATATTGTCCGAACATTTTCTGGGTGCGCCCCCCAAGTGGGCCTGCAGAAGAGGCAAAGCTTGCTGAATATGCGCGTGGCCTTGCTTATCACGTGTTGTATGTGTTGGTTAAACAGTAATTTTTGATCTATTACAACCCCTAGATATTTAACTTCCCTCACAAAGGGGAGGACCTGTCCCTCCATAGTGATGTGAGCCGCCTCCGCCTTTCCGGTAAATGAGATGAGCTTTGTTTTATCCGGTCCGAAGCAGAGCTTGACGCTCCTGCCCCATTCCGCTATGATGTGTAAAGCCTTGTTTGTTTTGTCCTGTAGGGTGTATGCTGTGTTTGCTTGTGAGATCAGAAGCACATCATCGGCGTATGCCTGGATATGACACCCCTCCGGGAGCTGTGTTTCTAGTAGTTCGTCTAAAATCAGGTTCCACAGAACGGGGCCGCAGGCCGAGCCCTGTACACACCCCTTAGTCGTAGTTTTTGAGACCCGAGCTCCAGCATAGTCTAAGATTGCTGTGCGATCCGTGAGATAGCTTGTGATTAGTTCAAAGATGTTATTCGGACACCCTGCGTTGCGCAGCCTCTCTAAAAGCGCTGGCCACCAAGCGTTGTTGAACGCGGATTTGATGTCCAGTGACACCGCCACCACAAGGTCCCCGCCCGCCTTAGCGCGCCGGATCCTCGAGAGGGCCGCGTCAATGGCCATCACCGTGTTCTTTTGTTCTCTAAAGCCGAATTGCATTGGGTGGTTCATGCTCATTTGATCAAGCGCATAGGTTACACGCTTAATAAATAACTTCTCCAGCAGTTTGCCAAACACAGGAATGAGGCCAATTGGCCTATGCGCGTCCAACTTAGTGTAGTTTGATTTCCCGGGTTTAGGAATGATTTTTATGTAGGCAGTCTTCCACTCGCCAGGGAAGTAACGCAGATCGAGACACCTGTTCATCACATCCGTTATCAGCTGCGGGTATGCTGCCGCGAACTGATAACAGATGTCAGACGTGAGGTGATCCAAACCCGGCGCTCTTTTGTGACTCATCTGTCCCAAAAGTTCTAGCACCTCTTCCCTGGCGAATGGTAGATCATCGTTGGTGTTGGGTGAGGCTTGCGCTCTCTGGCGCAGCTCGCGGTGTCGCGGGTGCGTGTCTTGTGTGTGGGTGTCATCCGGGAAGAAATGGTCAAGTAAAGCCTGAGCCGTTTCCCTCCCATCCGACGTGTGGGTACCTTGAGCGTGCAGCGTAACCGGAGCCCTCCTCGGATTGGAGTCCTTAATGAGACGATTAGTTAAAGACCACACGTTCTCCCCGGTCTGCAAGTTGCAGAACTCTCTAAAATTATTCGAAGAGGCTTCCCTGAGTTCATCGGCATAAATTCTCTTTAAGGAAGAAAGTTCCGCAGCGAGCGCCTCCGGTGTGATGTCCTGATGAGGTGTGTGATGTGCCTGTGTGTTAGGGGTGCGATGTGTCTGTGTGTGTGCCCTGAGAACGTTGTTGTGTTTGACTGCAGCGTGAAGTTTCCGGTGTAGGTCAATTACCTCCTTTCTACGGGTCTCCAAGGCTTCTGTCCACCATGGTGGTTTATGGCGTCCCCCAGGCTTCTTGACCGGCATCGAATCCTGACACGCTGTGTGTATTATGTCTGTGATGTGCGCTATGAAAGAGTCCAATTGCTTTGTGTCCATGTTGTGAATGTCTTGTTCAAGTGTGTCCGCAAGAGTCATTTGTGTGTGTAGCGATGTTTTGAATTTGGCCCACTGGGCTTTTTCACTGTTGTACATAAAGGTGGAAGTCCTGTCTGTCGGTTGATCAAGTTTATGGTCCAGGGTGAGTGTATATTCGATGGCATTGTGCTGAGAAATTGGACAGCCCTCTAGGTTCACCCGCCAGCCAGTGACCCAGTCAGCGACGTCCGCCGACGCGAGCGTGATGTCAACGATTGACTCCCTTATTCTCCCGTGTGTTACCGTCTCAAACGTGGGGACCTCCCCAACATTGCAAACGAAAAGATCCCTCCCGTGTACCATGTCCATCACAGCCCTGCCCCTTTCATTGGATGTTCTGCTGCCCCAGAGTGGGTGCCAGCCGTTAAAGTCCCCGCCAACTATGCAACCGGCGCCTCCAACCCGGCCCACAAAGTTCTCTACCGCCGCCAGCGTGCCCAGAGTGTCCTCGTTGGGCTCAATGTACACAGATGCAAGATGAATTTTCCTCGGTCCCGCTCTTGCCTGCACGACGCACAGATTGGCCGAGGAAAATTGCGACAATCCAATGACAGAGGTTGTTGTCTTTGCCAAAATGCAAGCCTTGACTTTGTGACTGCCCGGAAATTGAAAGATGTTGAGACCCTGTATTGGTTTAACCTCGCTTCCGGCGCCGATGTACGGCTCCGAAACGAGGGCAAAAGAATGTGCGCTCTCCATGAAGAAGCGGGTGAACTCCTGGAGGCAGCTCTTTGATCTGTCTAAGTTACACTGAATTATACCAAAAGAGCTACACCCCATAATCGACGTTCGACTCCACCCGGTTCCTCATGGCTCGCAGGACTGGACATGCGGGTGAATCGGCTCTATGAGCCTCATCCCCTTTTAAGTTGAACTTCGCATTTCTGTTAATACAATTATAGCACTTAGGTGGGGCTCTCCTTTCCCTCTCCGGGCAGTCGGCCTCCTTGTGCGCCGTGTTGGCGCAGTGGACGCAGGGGGACGGCGAGTCGCGGCCGCAGTTTTTCATTGTGTGGCCGAATTGGAAGCACCGGTGGCACTGAAGGAAGGGGGTGAAGCCGTGCACGCGGACCCTTTGATGGTCTATGTTCACGCGCTCCAGCTCCATCACCCTCCTCCAGACTCCGGTCTCCGCTGACAGCACAGCATTGTATAAGTTGGTGTTCTTGTTCTGCCTAAGGAAACGCAGCTGGATGTCGGTCTCGCTGGCTGGGTCCCCGACTCCCGGATTTTGTGTCTTAAGGACGTGTATGATTTCCTCTGCCGTGACATCCTTCGATATACCCTTGAGTATAAACATTGGCCTGGTTTTATTGGCCGCTACCGCGCTCACCTTATCCGAATCCTTTAGTCGGTTCAGCGTATCGTTACGCTGCTCTGCCGTAACGAATTCGACGCGGAGTTTGTTGTTCGACAGTGGTTTGACTTTGACAGGTGCATAGCTCGACTTCTTGTAGGTGATGGCCTGCCGGAACGCAGTCACCGCCTCCTGCCTGCTGCTGATAGGTCCCTTGGCCGTCACGATCGCCGCATAGCTGGTTGTAGGTGTAGGCACTGTGGTGGTGGGCGAGGTCCGCAGGGGGGGCGACGCAGAAACCGTCGCAGCCGTCTCCGATGTCACGCCCGCTGCCGTCGGCGGTGTCGGTTTTGATTTGCCGGCCAGCGACGCATACGTAGGTCGAGTCGCAGCGGCCGCGGCGGCGATCTTAGTTGTCGCAGCCGCGAGGTCTCTGCGTAGCCCGCGCACCTCGCCGACACAATCCTTAATCTCAGCGCGCAGTTGTTCATCGCCGATGGGGGAGCCCGCCGAGCCAGCCAGCCTGGCCTCTCCGGTGGGGGCGGGGGGATGCGCGACAGCGCCGCCGTCAGTGCCACTGCCGGGGGCCCCGTGTGAGGGTCCCGCTCCGTCTTGTGTGCGCCGGGAGACCGCAGCCAGGGCATGGGAAGCCCGGCGGATCTCCTCGGCCGCAGTGATGATCACCCGCTTGTTAACCGCGGTTACACTCTTGCCGTCTTGTACGGCCTTCACTATTTTAGCGGTCAAGGTAGTGACCACCGTCATGTAGGTCTCAAGGTCCTTAACCGTATCCGCAGTAACATGAAGGGGCGCAGGAGACTTATCCCCGCTAGGTTTTGGGATCCTAGTGGGAGTCATGGCCAATATTGTCTCTTATCAATACTAAATAGTCCGGGCGAGGCACAGAGTGTCCGAATCGCAATTTAAGTTGGGGGGGTTAAGGGGGGTAAGGGGGGGTAGGGGGGTTTTATGGGGGGATATGATAAAGATACATAAAATACATATTTATACGAAAACCGCGCCGAAAAATACAAATAAACAAGAGAGTTATGGATTTTAAGAAATTTTCTCAAATTCTAAAAATGGGAAAAACACGAAAAATTAAACTAATGAAAATTTTTAAAATGTTACTTCGGATTTAAGTAACAG
Organism: Oeneis ivallda; assembly: GCA_029955525.1. Taxonomy (NCBI): domain Eukaryota; kingdom Metazoa; phylum Arthropoda; class Insecta; order Lepidoptera; family Nymphalidae; genus Oeneis; species Oeneis ivallda. The sequence continues at coordinate 8,127 of JARPMR010000017.1, read as the reverse complement.
ACCAAAAATCATGAATAAGTAAAGAAACCGGGGTGAATTTAGTGGAAAAACGGGGGAGTTATTTAATTAAAACTATTCTCCAATTTTCAAAACTTGAAAAATCAAGAAAAATAGAAATACATAAAAAAGATAAATTTTGCCTTCGGAGTCGGAAGCACGACGGTAAATTAAGAATATATAAGAAGACCGGAAGAAGATAGGAGCAATATTGGCGGAGATATGGATTTTTGAAAATTTTTATTTATTTCGGTTACGTAATTTGAAACTGAAATTGACTTTTTTGTTTTAAGGAAATTAAGAATTTTGAAAAGTGGATATGAAAGCTATTGCCGAGAAACTAAAAATAGGCTAAACTTGGAGAAGATCCCCCCACGGGAACCCCTCCAAATCGACTCGTGAAGTTAGCACCGGATTCTACAAATATCTCCGCCCACAAAAAGTTAAATATCTAAGAAACTACAAGAGATAGGGGCCTGAGATTTTCAGGCAATATACTATGATAGATACTGAATATATATTAATAAACTATATAATTATATATATAAAGCGCTTGGAAATATGGACAATTGAAAAAAAAAATTGGGGAAAGCGGAAGGAAAAGTGGCCTCACCCCCTGGTTTTTAATGTCCCGTGAGTGCACCTAGTGTAGTTTTCTTAGTTAGGATATCCCACACCTGGGCCTCTAACAAGAAACTGTCCAGCTGCTGTACAACCAGGTTTTCGCATAACGGTCATTTTTATAAAAACACTTATAACTTTTAAACTATCTATCAGAGAAATCTGAGGTTTGGCACACAGGTAGAGCACTTATACACTAATACAACGAAATAATAATAATAACATGTCCTCGATCTATCTAAAAAGTTATTAACGAAAAACCAGTTTTTGTGTCCCAAAATCACAGTTATTGGGGCCTAACTCCCTGGCGCACTATGCTAAAAATGTCCAAAAGGTCTTAAAAGATGCGCCTCATCAAGGCGCACCTAAATGCACTCTCGAAACTGAGTCGCACCGCGGAAAATCGTAAGCCGCACGCGAAAAACACTTTTCACTTTTTTTAAAAACACAAAAATTGTCATATCTCCCACAAAACTTGTCCAATTTCAAAAATTTTTTCACATCCGCATAGCGCTCGACAGCGCGCAACTTTTAGTGTATTTCACTAGTTGATTTTCCATAACTGTCCCGCAACTTCGATTTTTCGAGCGCGGAGCGGCTCAAAAACGATCCGCTCGCTCCGGGGGGCCGCGCGTGACTCGGTTAGGTTAGGTTAGGTTAGGTTAGGTTAGGTTAGGTTAGGTTAGGTTAGGTTAGGTTAGGTTAGGTTAGGTTAGGTTAGGTTAGGTTAGGTTAGGTTAGGTTAGGTTAGGTTAGGTTAGGTTAGGTTAGGTTAGGTTAGGTTAGGTTAGGTTAGGTTAGGTTAGGTTAGGTTAGGTTAGGTTAGGTTAGGTTAGGTTAGGTTAGGTTAGGTTAGGTTAGGTTAGGTTAGGTTAGGTTAGGTTAGGTTAGGTTAGGTTAGGTTAGGTTAGGTTAGGTTAGGTTAGGTTAGGTTAGGTTAGGTTAGGTTAGGTTAGGTTAGGTTAGGTTAGGTTAGGTTAGGTTAGGTTAGGTTAGGTTAGGTTAGGTTAGGTTAGGTTAGGTTAGGTTAGGTTAGGTTAGGTTAGGTTAGGTTAGGTTAGGTTAGGTTAGGTTAGGTTAGGTTAGGTTAGGTTAGGTTAGGTTAGGTTAGGTTAGGTTAGGTTAGGTTAGGTTAGGTTAGGTTAGGTTAGGTTAGGTTAGGTTAGGTTAGGTTAGGTTAGGTTAGGTTAGGTTAGGTTAGGTTAGGTTAGGTTAGGTTAGGTTAGGTTAGGTTAGGTTAGGTTAGGTTAGGTTAGGTTAGGTTAGGTTAGGTTAGGTTAGGTTAGGTTAGGTTAGGTTAGGTTAGGTTAGGTTAGGTTAGGTTAGGTTAGGTTAGGTTAGGTTAGGTTAGGTTAGGTTAGGTTAGGTTAGGTTAGGTTAGGTTAGGTTAGGTTAGGTTAGGTTAGGTTAGGTTAGGTTAGGTTAGGTTAGGTTAGGTTAGGTTAGGTTAGGTTAGGTTAGGTTAGGTTAGGTTAGGTTAGGTTAGGTTAGGTTAGGTTAGGTTAGGTTAGGTTAGGTTAGGTTAGGTTAGGTTAGGTTAGGTTAGGTTAGGTTAGGTTAGGTTAGGTTAGGTTAGGTTAGGTTAGGTTAGGTTAGGTTAGGTTAGGTTAGGTTAGGTTAGGTTAGGTTAGGTTAGGTTAGGTTAGGTTAGGTTAGGTTAGGTTAGGTTAGGTTAGGTTAGGTTAGGTTAGGTTAGGTTAGGTTAGGTTAGGTTAGGTTAGGTTAGGTTAGGTTAGGTTAGGTTAGGTTAGGTTAGGTTAGGTTAGGTTAGGTTAGGTTAGGTTAGGTTAGGTTAGGTTAGGTTAGGTTAGGTTAGGTTAGGTTAGGTTAGGTTAGGTTAGGTTAGGTTAGGTTAGGTTAGGTTAGGTTAGGTTAGGTTAGGTTAGGTTAGGTTAGGTTAGGTTAGGTTAGGTTAGGTTAGGTTAGGTTAGGTTAGGTTAGGTTAGGTTAGGTTAGGTTAGGTTAGGTTAGGTTAGGTTAGGTTAGGTTAGGTTAGGTTAGGTTAGGTTAGGTTAGGTTAGGTTAGGTTAGGTTAGGTTAGGTTAGGTTAGGTTAGGTTAGGTTAGGTTAGGTTAGGTTAGGTTAGGTTAGGTTAGGTTAGGTTAGGTTAGGTTAGGTTAGGTTAGGTTAGGTTAGGTTAGGTTAGGTTAGGTTAGGTTAGGTTAGGTTAGGTTAGGTTAGGTTAGGTTAGGTTAGGTTAGGTTAGGTTAGGTTAGGTTAGGTTAGGTTAGGTTAGGTTAGGTTAGGTTAGGTTAGGTTAGGTTAGGTTAGGTTAGGTTAGGTTAGGTTAGGTTAGGTTAGGTTAGGTTAGGTTAGGTTAGGTTAGGTTAGGTTAGGTTAGGTTAGGTTAGGTTAGGTTAGGTTAGGTTAGGTTAGGTTAGGTTAGGTTAGGTTAGGTTAGGTTAGGTTAGGTTAGGTTAGGTTAGGTTAGGTTAGGTTAGGTTAGGTTAGGTTAGGTTAGGTTAGGTTAGGTTAGGTTAGGTTAGGTTAGGTTAGGTTAGGTTAGGTTAGGTTAGGTTAGGTTAGGTTAGGTTAGGTTAGGTTAGGTTAGGTTAGGTTAGGTTAGGTTAGGTTAGGTTAGGTTAGGTTAGGTTAGGTTAGGTTAGGTTAGGTTAGGTTAGGTTAGGTTAGGTTAGGTTAGGTTAGGTTAGGTTAGGTTAGGTTAGGTTAGGTTAGGTTAGGTTAGGTTAGGTTAGGTTAGGTTAGGTTAGGTTAGGTTAGGTTAGGTTAGGTTAGGTTAGGTTAGGTTAGGTTAGGTTAGGTTAGGTTAGGTTAGGTTAGGTTAGGTTAGGTTAGGTTAGGTTAGGTTAGGTTAGGTTAGGTTAGGTTTTTTTTTTTTTTTTTTTTTTTTTTTTTTTTTTTTTTCTTAATCTAGTTTGGCCACAAAGGTTTTTCTTTATTTACACAATGATTGATTGTGCAGCAGGGGAGCTACCGCTATTGGATACGTTCGCTCCCCTGCCCACTTACACACAAGTGCCTTAAAATTATCGCAGTGATCTATAAACTAAATAAACAGATAAACCGAACTATTGTAAATAGGTACCGTGGTAGCACCAGCTTCCGCTATTTGATACGTAGGCAGGTGGCTCCAGCGGCCCCGCGCAAGCGCGCATTAAATTGCGATGTGTTTATATAAATAACATTAACAATATGACAGTATACAGATAAAATAACTCATAAACAAATAAACCGAACTATTATAAATAGGTACCGTGGTAGCACCAGCTTCCGCTATTTGATACGTAGGCGGGTGACTCCAACGGCCCCGCGCAAGCGCGCATTAAATTGCGATGTGTTTATATAAATAACAATACCAATGTGACAGTATACAGATAGAATACCTCATTAATCAGAGTTCAACTAAATAAACAAATAAACCGAACTATTGTAAATAGGTACCGTGGTAGCACCAGCTTCCGCTATTTGATACGTAGGCGGGTGGCTCCAGCGGCCCCGCGCAAGCGCGCATTAAATTGCGATGTGTTTATATAAATATCAATACCACTATGACAGTATACAGATAGAATACCTCATTAATCAGAATTCAACTAAATAAACAAATAAACCGAACTATTGTATACAAAATTCTACTCGGACGGGTTTATGCATAAATCCAACTCAACATCGACAATTGAAACCCTAAAGAGTGCTTGCTTGCCATGAGGAAGCGAGGGGAGTCTCGGAACTATACCCCGTAATCGATATTCGACTCCACCCGGTTCCTCATGGCTCGCAGGACTGGGCATGAAGATGAATCGGCTCTATGGGCCTCATCCCCTTTTAAGTTGAATTTCACGTTTCTGTTAATACAATTATAGCACCTCGGTGAAGCCCCCCTTTCCCTCTCCGGGCAGTCGGCCTCCTTGTGCGCCGTGTTGGCGCAGTGGGCGCAGGGGGACGGAGAGTCGTGACCACAGTTTTTCTTTGTGTGACCGAATTGGAAACACCGGTGGCACTGAAGGAAGGGGGTGAAGCCGTGCACGCGGACCCTTTGATGGTCTATGTTCACGCGCTCCAGCTCCATCACCCTCCTCCAGACTCCGGCCTCCGCTGACAACACAGCGTTATATAAGTTGGTGTTTTTATTCTGCCGAAGGAAACGCAGCTGAATGTCGGTCTCACAAGATGGGTCCCCGACTCCCGGATTTTGTGTCTTGAGGACGTGCACGATTTCCTCTGCCGTGATGTCCTTCGATATACCCTTGAGTATAAACATCGGCCTGGTTTTATTGGCCGCCACCGCGCTCACCTTGTCCGAATCTTTTAGCCGGTCTAGTGTATCGTTACGCTGTTCTGCCGTAACGAATTCGACGCGGAGCTTGTTGTTCGACAGTGGTTTGACTTTGACAGGTGCATAGCTCGACTTCTTGTAGGTGATGGCCTGCCGGAACGCAGTCACCGCCTCCTGCCTGCTGCTGATAGGTCCCTTGGCCGTCACGATCGCCGCATAGCTGGTTGTAGGTGTAGGCACTGTGGTGGTGGGCGAGGTCCGCAGGGGGGGCGACGCAGAAACCGTCGCAGCCGTCTCCGATGTCACGCCCGCTGCCGTCGGCGGTGTCGGTTTTGATTTGCCGGCCAGCGACGCATACGTAGGTCGAGTCGCAGCGGCCGCGGCGGCGATCTTAGTTGTCGCAGCCGCGAGGTCTCTGCGTAGCCCGCGCACCTCGCCGACACAAACCTTAATCTCAGCGCGCAGTTGTTCATCGCCGATGGGGGAGCCCGCCGAGCCAGCCAGCCTGGCCTCTCCGGTGGGGGCGGGGGGATGCGCGACAGCGCCGCCGTCAGTGCCACTGCCGGGGGCCCCGTGTGAGGGTCCCGCTCCGTCTTGTGTGCGCCGGGAGACCGCAGCCAGGGCATGGGAAGCCCGGCGGATCTCCTCGGCCGCAGTGATGATCACCCGCTTGTTAACCGCGGTTACACTCTTGCCGTCTTGTACGGCCTTCACTATTTTAGCGGTCAAGGTAGTGACCACCGTCATGTAGGTCTCAAGGTCCTTAACCGTATCCGCAGTAACATGAAGGGGCGCAGGAGACTTATCCCCGCTAGGTTTTGGGATCCTAGTGGGAGTCATGGCCAATATTGTCTCTTATCAATACTAAATAGTCCGGGCGAGGCACAGAGTGTCCGAATCGCAATTTAAGTTGGGGGGGTTAAGGGGGGTAAGGGGGGGTAGGGGGGTTTTATGGGGGGATATGATAAAGATACATAAAATACATATTTATACGAAAACCGCACCGAAAAATACAAATAAACAAGAGAGTTATGGATTTTAAGAAATTTTCTCAAATTCTAAAAATGGGAAAAACACGAAAAATTAAACTAATGAAAATTTTTAAAATGTTACTTCGGATTTAAGTAACAGACCAAAAATCATGAATAAGTAAAGAAACCGGGGTGAATTTAGTGGAAAAACGGGGGAGTTATTTAATTAAAACTATTCTCCAATTTTCAAAACTTGAAAAATCAAGAAAAATAGAAATACATAAAAAAGATAAATTTTGCCTTCGGAGTCGGAAGCACGACGGTAAATTAAGAATATATAAGAAGACCGGAAGAAGATAGGAGCAATATTGGCGGAGATATGGATTTTTGAAAATTTTTATTTATTTCGGTTACGTAATTTGAAACTGAAATTGACTTTTTTGTTTTAAGGAAATTAAGAATTTTGAAAAGTGGATATGAAAGCTATTGCCGAGAAACTAAAAATAGGCTAAACTTGGAGAAGATCCCCCCACGGGAACCCCTCCAAATCGACTCGTGAAGTTAGCACCGGATTCTACAAATATCTCCGCCCACAAAAAGTTAAATATCTAAGAAACTACAAGAGATAGGGGCCTGAGATTTTCAGGCAATATACTATGATAGATACTGAATATATATTAATAAACTATATAATTATATATATAAAGCGCTTGGAAATATGGACAATTGAAAAAAAAAATTGGGGAAAGCGGAAGGAAAAGTGGCCTCACCCCCTGGTTTTTAATGTCCCGTGAGTGCACCTAGTGTAGTTTTCTTAGTTAGGATATCCCACACCTGGGCCTCTAACAAGAAACTGTCCAGCTGCTGTACAACCAGGTTTTCGCATAACGGTCATTTTTATAAAAACACTTATAACTTTTAAACTATCTATCAGAGAAATCTGAGGTTTGGCACACAGGTAGAGCACTTATACACTAATACAACGAAATAATAATAATAACATGTCCTCGATCTATCTAAAAAGTTATTAACGAAAAACCAGTTTTTGTGTCCGAAAATCACAGTTATTGGGGCCTAACTCCCTGGCGCACTATGCTAAAAATGTCCAAAAGGTCTTAAAAGATGCGCCTCATCAAGGCGCACCTAAATGCACTCTCGAAACTGAGTCGCACCGCGGAAAATCGTAAGCCGCACGCGAAAAACACTTTTCACTTTTTTTTAAAAACACAAAAATTGTCATATCTCCCACAAAACTTGTCCAATTTCAAAAATTTTTTCACATCCGCATAGCGCTCGACAGCGCGCAACTTTTAGTGTATTTCACTAGTTGATTTTCCATAACTGTCCCGCAACTTCGATTTTTCGAGCGCGGAGCGGCTCAAAAACGATCCGCTCGCTCCGGGGGGCCGCGCGTGACTGGTTGGTTAGGTTAGGTTAGGTTAGGTTAGGTTAGGTTAGGTTAGGTTAGGTTAGGTTAGGTTAGGTTAGGTTAGGTTAGGTTAGGTTAGGTTAGGTTAGGTTAGGTTAGGTTAGGTTAGGTTAGGTTAGGTTAGGTTAGGTTAGGTTAGGTTAGGTTAGGTTAGGTTAGGTTAGGTTAGGTTAGGTTAGGTTAGGTTAGGTTAGGTTAGGTTAGGTTAGGTTAGGTTAGGTTAGGTTAGGTTAGGTTAGGTTAGGTTAGGTTAGGTTAGGTTAGGTTAGGTTAGGTTAGGTTAGGTTAGGTTAGGTTAGGTTAGGTTAGGTTAGGTTAGGTTAGGTTAGGTTAGGTTAGGTTAGGTTAGGTTAGGTTAGGTTAGGTTAGGTTAGGTTAGGTTAGGTTAGGTTAGGTTAGGTTAGGTTAGGTTAGGTTAGGTTAGGTTAGGTTAGGTTAGGTTAGGTTAGGTTAGGTTAGGTTAGGTTAGGTTAGGTTAGGTTAGGTTAGGTTAGGTTAGGTTAGGTTAGGTTAGGTTAGGTTAGGTTAGGTTAGGTTAGGTTAGGTTAGGTTAGGTTAGGTTAGGTTAGGTTAGGTTAGGTTAGGTTAGGTTAGGTTAGGTTAGGTTAGGTTAGGTTAGGTTAGGTTAGGTTAGGTTAGGTTAGGTTAGGTTAGGTTAGGTTAGGTTAGGTTAGGTTAGGTTAGGTTAGGTTAGGTTAGGTTAGGTTAGGTTAGGTTAGGTTAGGTTAGGTTAGGTTAGGTTAGGTTAGGTTAGGTTAGGTTAGGTTAGGTTAGGTTAGGTTAGGTTAGGTTAGGTTAGGTTAGGTTAGGTTAGGTTAGGTTAGGTTAGGTTAGGTTAGGTTAGGTTAGGTTAGGTTAGGTTAGGTTAGGTTAGG
>JARPMR010000016.1:25247460-25267900 GCA_029955525.1 Oeneis ivallda | reverse complement strand
ACCTAACCTAACCTAACCTAACCTAACCTAACCTAACCTAACCTAACCTAACCTAACCTAACCTAACCTAACCTAACCTAACCTAACCTAACCTAACCTAACCTAACCTAACCTAACCTAACCTAACCTAACCTAACCTAACCTAACCTAACCTAACCTAACCTAACCTAACCTAACCTAACCTAACCTAACCTAACCTAACCTAACCTAACCTAACCTAACCTAACCTAACCTAACCTAACCTAACCTAACCTAACCTAACCTAACCTAACCTAACCTAACCTAACCTAACCTAACCTAACCTAACCTAACCTAACCTAACCTAACCTAACCTAACCTAACCTAACCTAACCTAACCTAACCTAACCTAACCTAACCTAACCTAACCTAACCTAACCTAACCTAACCTAACCTAACCTAACCTAACCTAACCTAACCTAACCTAACCTAACCTAACCTAACCTAACCTAACCTAACCTAACCTAACCTAACCTAACCTAACCTAACCTAACCTAACCTAACCTAACCTAACCTAACCTAACCTAACCTAACCTAACCTAACCTAACCTAACCTAACCTAACCTAACCTAACCTAACCTAACCTAACCTAACCTAACCTAACCTAACCTAACCTAACCTAACCTAACCTAACCTAACCTAACCTAACCTAACCTAACCTAACCTAACCTAACCTAACCTAACCTAACCTAACCTAACCTAACCTAACCTAACCTAACCTAACCTAACCTAACCTAACCTAACCTAACCTAACCTAACCTAACCTAACCTAACCTAACCTAACCTAACCTAACCTAACCTAACCTAACCTAACCTAACCTAACCTAACCTAACCTAACCTAACCTAACCTAACCTAACCTAACCTAACCTAACCTAACCTAACCTAACCTAACCTAACCTAACCTAACCTAACCTAACCTAACCTAACCTAACCTAACCTAACCTAACCTAACCTAACCTAACCTAACCTAACCTAACCTAACCTAACCTAACCTAACCTAACCTAACCTAACCTAACCTAACCTAACCTAACCTAACCTAACCTAACCTAACCTAACCTAACCTAACCTAACCTAACCTAACCTAACCTAACCTAACCTAACCTAACCTAACCTAACCTAACCTAACCTAACCTAACCTAACCTAACCTAACCTAACCTAACCTAACCTAACCTAACCTAACCTAACCTAACCTAACCTAACCTAACCTAACCTAACCTAACCTAACCTAACCTAACCTAACCTAACCTAACCTAACCTAACCTAACCTAACCTAACCTAACCTAACCTAACCTAACCTAACCTAACCTAACCTAACCTAACCTAACCTAACCTAACCTAACCTAACCATAACCTAACCTAACCTAACCTAACCTAACCTAACCTAACCTAACCTAACCTAACCTAACCTAACCTAACCTAACCTAACCTAACCTAACCTAACCTAACCTAACCTAACCTAACCTAACCTAACCTAACCTAACCTAACCTAACCTAACCTAACCTAACCTAACCTAACCTAACCTAACCTAACCTAACCTAACCTAACCTAACCTAACCTAACCTAACCTAACCTAACCTAACCTAACCTAACCTAACCTAACCTAACCTAACCTAACCTAACCTAACCTAACCTAACCTAACCTAACCTAACCTAACCTAACCTAACCTAACCTAACCTAACCTAACCTAACCTAACCTAACCTAACCTAACCTAACCTAACCTAACCTAACCTAACCTAACCTAACCTAACCTAACCTAACCTAACCTAACCTAACCTAACCTAACCTAACCTAACCTAACCTAACCTAACCTAACCTAACCTAACCTAACCTAACCTAACCTAACCTAACCTAACCTAACCTAACCTAACCTAACCTAACCTAACCTAACCTAACCTAACCTAACCTAACCTAACCTAACCTAACCTAACCTAACCTAACCTAACCTAACCTAACCTAACCTAACCTAACCTAACCTAACCTAACCTAACCTAACCTAACCTAACCTAACCTAACCTAACCTAACCTAACCTAACCTAACCTAACCTAACCTAACCTAACCTAACCTAACCTAACCTAACCTAACCTAACCTAACCTAACCTAACCTAACCTAACCTAACCTAACCTAACCTAACCTAACCTAACCTAACCTAACCTAACCTAACCTAACCTAACCTAACCTAACCTAACCTAACCTAACCTAACCTAACCTAACCTAACCTAACCTAACCTAACCTAACCTAACCTAACCTAACCTAACCTAACCTAACCTAACCTAACCTAACCTAACCTAACCTAACCTAACCTAACCTAACCTAACCTAACCTAACCTAACCTAACCTAACCTAACCTAACCTAACCTAACCTAACCTAACCTAACCTAACCTAACCTAACCTAACCTAACCTAACCTAACCTAACCTAACCTAACCTAACCTAACCTAACCTAACCTAACCTAACCTAACCTAACCTAACCTAACCTAACCTAACCTAACCTAACCTAACCTAACCTAACCTAACCTAACCTAACCTAACCTAACCTAACCTAACCTAACCTAACCTAACCTAACCTAACCTAACCTAACCTAACCTAACCTAACCTAACCTAACCTAACCTAACCTAACCTAACCTAACCTAACCTAACCTAACCTAACCTAACCTAACCTAACCTAACCTAACCTAACCTAACCTAACCTAACCTAACCTAACCTAACCTAACCTAACCTAACCTAACCTAACCTAACCTAACCTAACCTAACCTAACCTAACCTAACCTAACCTAACCTAACCTAACCTAACCTAACCTAACCTAACCTAACCTAACCTAACCTAACCTAACCTAACCTAACCTAACCTAACCTAACCTAACCTAACCTAACCTAACCTAACCTAACCTAACCTAACCTAACCTAACCTAACCTAACCTAACCTAACCTAACCTAACCTAACCTAACCTAACCTAACCTAACCTAACCTAACCTAACCTAACCTAACCTAACCTAACCTAACCTAACCTAACCTAACCTAACCTAACCTAACCTAACCTAACCTAACCTAACCTAACCTAACCTAACCTAACCTAACCTAACCTAACCTAACCTAACCTAACCTAACCTAACCTAACCTAACCTAACCTAACCTAACCTAACCTAACCTAACCTAACCTAACCTAACCTAACCTAACCTAACCTAACCTAACCTAACCTAACCTAACCTAACCTAACCTAACCTAACCTAACCTAACCTAACCTAACCTAACCTAACCTAACCTAACCTAACCTAACCTAACCTAACCTAACCTAACCTAACCTAACCTAACCTAACCTAACCTAACCTAACCTAACCTAACCTAACCTAACCTAACCTAACCTAACCTAACCTAACCTAACCTAACCTAACCTAACCTAACCTAACCTAACCTAACCTAACCTAACCTAACCTAACCTAACCTAACCTAACCTAACCTAACCTAACCTAACCTAACCTAACCTAACCTAACCTAACCTAACCTAACCTAACCTAACCTAACCTAACCTAACCTAACCTAACCTAACCTAACCTAACCTAACCTAACCTAACCTAACCTAACCTAACCTAACCTAACCTAACCTAACCTAACCTAACCTAACCTAACCTAACCTAACCTAACCTAACCTAACCTAACCTAACCTAACCTAACCTAACCTAACCTAACCTAACCTAACCTAACCTAACCTAACCTAACCTAACCTAACCTAACCTAACCTAACCTAACCTAACCTAACCTAACCTAACCTAACCTAACCTAACCTAACCTAACCTAACCTAACCTAACCTAACCTAACCTAACCTAACCTAACCTAACCTAACCTAACCTAACCTAACCTAACCTAACCTAACCTAACCTAACCTAACCTAACCTAACCTAACCTAACCTAACCTAACCTAACCTAACCTAACCTAACCTAACCTAACCTAACCTAACCTAACCTAACCTAACCTAACCTAACCTAACCTAACCTAACCTAACCTAACCTAACCTAACCTAACCTAACCTAACCTAACCTAACCTAACCTAACCTAACCTAACCTAACCTAACCTAACCTAACCTAACCTAACCTAACCTAACCTAACCTAACCTAACCTAACCTAACCTAACCTAACCTAACCTAACCTAACCTAACCTAACCTAACCTAACCTAACCTAACCTAACCTAACCTAACCTAACCTAACCTAACCTAACCTAACCTAACCTAACCTAACCTAACCTAACCTAACCTAACCTAACCTAACCTAACCTAACCTAACCTAACCTAACCTAACCTAACCTAACCTAACCTAACCTAACCTAACCTAACCTAACCTAACCTAACCTAACCTAACCTAACCTAACCTAACCTAACCTAACCTAACCTAACCTAACCTAACCTAACCTAACCTAACCTAACCTAACCTAACCTAACCTAACCTAACCTAACCTAACCTAACCTAACCTAACCTAACCTAACCTAACCTAACCTAACCTAACCTAACCTAACCTAACCTAACCTAACCTAACCTAACCTAACCTAACCTAACCTAACCTAACCTAACCTAACCTAACCTAACCTAACCTAACCTAACCTAACCTAACCTAACCTAACCTAACCTAACCTAACCTAACCTAACCTAACCTAACCTAACCTAACCTAACCTAACCTAACCTAACCAACCTAACCTAACCTAACCTAACCTAACCTAACCTAACCTAACCTAACCTAACCTAACCTAACCTAACCTAACCTAACCTAACCTAACCTAACCTAACCTAACCTAACCTAACCTAACCTAACCTAACCTAACCTAACCTAACCTAACCTAACCTAACCTAACCTAACCTAACCTAACCTAACCTAACCTAACCTAACCTAACCTAACCTAACCTAACCTAACCTAACCTAACCTAACCTAACCTAACCTAACCTAACCTAACCTAACCTAACCTAACCTAACCTAACCTAACCTAACCTAACCTAACCTAACCTAACCTAACCTAACCTAACCTAACCTAACCTAACCTAACCTAACCTAACCTAACCTAACCTAACCTAACCTAACCTAACCTAACCTAACCTAACCTAACCTAACCTAACCTAACCTAACCTAACCTAACCTAACCTAACCTAACCTAACCTAACCTAACCTAACCTAACCTAACCTAACCTAACCTAACCTAACCTAACCTAACCTAACCTAACCTAACCTAACCTAACCTAACCTAACCTAACCTAACCTAACCTAACCTAACCTAACCTAACCTAACCTAACCTAACCTAACCTAACCTAACCTAACCTAACCTAACCTAACCTAACCTAACCTAACCTAACCTAACCTAACCTAACCTAACCTAACCTAACCTAACCTAACCTAACCTAACCTAACCTAACCTAACCTAACCTAACCTAACCTAACCTAACCTAACCTAACCTAACCTAACCTAACCTAACCTAACCTAACCTAACCTAACCTAACCTAACCTAACCTAACCTAACCTAACCTAACCTAACCTAACCTAACCTAACCTAACCTAACCTAACCTAACCTAACCTAACCTAACCTAACCTAACCTAACCTAACCTAACCTAACCTAACCTAACCTAACCTAACCTAACCTAACCTAACCTAACCTAACCTAACCTAACCTAACCTAACCTAACCTAACCTAACCTAACCTAACCTAACCTAACCTAACCTAACCTAACCTAACCTAACCTAACCTAACCTAACCTAACCTAACCTAACCTAACCTAACCTAACCTAACCTAACCTAACCTAACCTAACCTAACCTAACCTAACCTAACCTAACCTAACCTAACCTAACCTAACCTAACCTAACCTAACCTAACCTAACCTAACCTAACCTAACCTAACCTAACCTAACCTAACCTAACCTAACCTAACCTAACCTAACCTAACCTAACCTAACCTAACCTAACCTAACCTAACCTAACCTAACCTAACCTAACCTAACCTAACCTAACCTAACCTAACCTAACCTAACCTAACCTAACCTAACCTAACCTAACCTAACCTAACCTAACCTAACCTAACCTAACCTAACCTAACCTAACCTAACCTAACCTAACCTAACCTAACCTAACCTAACCTAACCTAACCTAACCTAACCTAACCTAACCTAACCTAACCTAACCTAACCTAACCTAACCTAACCTAACCTAACCTAACCTAACCTAACCTAACCTAACCTAACCTAACCTAACCTAACCTAACCTAACCTAACCTAACCTAACCTAACCTAACCTAACCTAACCTAACCTAACCTAACCTAACCTAACCTAACCTAACCTAACCTAACCTAACCTAACCTAACCTAACCTAACCTAACCTAACCTAACCTAACCTAACCTAACCTAACCTAACCTAACCTAACCTAACCTAACCTAACCTAACCTAACCTAACCTAACCTAACCTAACCTAACCTAACCTAACCTAACCTAACCTAACCTAACCTAACCTAACCTAACCTAACCTAACCTAACCTAACCTAACCTAACCTAACCTAACCTAACCTAACCTAACCTAACCTAACCTAACCTAACCTAACCTAACCTAACCTAACCTAACCTAACCTAACCTAACCTAACCTAACCTAACCTAACCTAACCTAACCTAACCTAACCTAACCTAACCTAACCTAACCTAACCTAACCTAACCTAACCTAACCTAACCTAACCTAACCTAACCTAACCTAACCTAACCTAACCTAACCTAACCTAACCTAACCTAACCTAACCTAACCTAACCTAACCTAACCTAACCTAACCTAACCTAACCTAACCTAACCTAACCTAACCTAACCTAACCTAACCTAACCTAACCTAACCTAACCTAACCTAACCTAACCTAACCTAACCTAACCTAACCTAACCTAACCTAACCTAACCTAACCTAACCTAACCTAACCTAACCTAACCTAACCTAACCTAACCTAACCTAACCTAACCTAACCTAACCTAACCTAACCTAACCTAACCTAACCTAACCTAACCTAACCTAACCTAACCTAACCTAACCTAACCTAACCTAACCTAACCTAACCTAACCTAACCTAACCTAACCTAACCTAACCTAACCTAACCTAACCTAACCTAACCTAACCTAACCTAACCTAACCTAACCTAACCTAACCTAACCTAACCTAACCTAACCTAACCTAACCTAACCTAACCTAACCTAACCTAACCTAACCTAACCTAACCTAACCTAACCTAACCTAACCTAACCTAACCTAACCTAACCTAACCTAACCTAACCTAACCTAACCTAACCTAACCTAACCTAACCTAACCTAACCTAACCTAACCTAACCTAACCTAACCTAACCTAACCTAACCTAACCTAACCTAACCTAACCTAACCTAACCTAACCTAACCTAACCTAACCTAACCTAACCTAACCTAACCTAACCTAACCTAACCTAACCTAACCTAACCTAACCTAACCTAACCTAACCTAACCTAACCTAACCTAACCTAACCTAACCTAACCTAACCTAACCTAACCTAACCTAACCTAACCTAACCTAACCTAACCTAACCTAACCTAACCTAACCTAACCTAACCTAACCTAACCTAACCTAACCTAACCTAACCTAACCTAACCTAACCTAACCTAACCTAACCTAACCTAACCTAACCTAACCTAACCTAACCTAACCTAACCTAACCTAACCTAACCTAACCTAACCTAACCTAACCTAACCTAACCTAACCTAACCTAACCTAACCTAACCTAACCTAACCTAACCTAACCTAACCTAACCTAACCTAACCTAACCTAACCTAACCTAACCTAACCTAACCTAACCTAACCTAACCTAACCTAACCTAACCTAACCTAACCTAACCTAACCTAACCTAACCTAACCTAACCTAACCTAACCTAACCTAACCTAACCTAACCTAACCTAACCTAACCTAACCTAACCTAACCTAACCTAACCTAACCTAACCTAACCTAACCTAACCTAACCTAACCTAACCTAACCTAACCTAACCTAACCTAACCTAACCTAACCTAACCTAACCTAACCTAACCTAACCTAACCTAACCTAACCTAACCTAACCTAACCTAACCTAACCTAACCTAACCTAACCTAACCTAACCTAACCTAACCTAACCTAACCTAACCTAACCTAACCTAACCTAACCTAACCTAACCTAACCTAACCTAACCTAACCTAACCTAACCTAACCTAACCTAACCTAACCTAACCTAACCTAACCTAACCTAACCTAACCTAACCTAACCTAACCTAACCTAACCTAACCTAACCTAACCTAACCTAACCTAACCTAACCTAACCTAACCTAACCTAACCTAACCTAACCTAACCTAACCTAACCTAACCTAACCTAACCTAACCTAACCTAACCTAACCTAACCTAACCTAACCTAACCTAACCTAACCTAACCTAACCTAACCTAACCTAACCTAACCTAACCTAACCTAACCTAACCTAACCTAACCTAACCTAACCTAACCTAACCTAACCTAACCTAACCTAACCTAACCTAACCTAACCTAACCTAACCTAACCTAACCTAACCTAACCTAACCTAACCTAACCTAACCTAACCTAACCTAACCTAACCTAACCTAACCTAACCTAACCTAACCTAACCTAACCTAACCTAACCTAACCTAACCTAACCTAACCTAACCTAACCTAACCTAACCTAACCTAACCTAACCTAACCTAACCTAACCTAACCTAACCTAACCTAACCTAACCTAACCTAACCTAACCTAACCTAACCTAACCTAACCTAACCTAACCTAACCTAACCTAACCTAACCTAACCTAACCTAACCTAACCTAACCTAACCTAACCTAACCTAACCTAACCTAACCTAACCTAACCTAACCTAACCTAACCTAACCTAACCTAACCTAACCTAACCTAACCTAACCTAACCTAACCTAACCTAACCTAACCTAACCTAACCTAACCTAACCTAACCTAACCTAACCTAACCTAACCTAACCTAACCTAACCTAACCTAACCTAACCTAACCTAACCTAACCTAACCTAACCTAACCTAACCTAACCTAACCTAACCTAACCTAACCTAACCTAACCTAACCTAACCTAACCTAACCTAACCTAACCTAACCTAACCTAACCTAACCTAACCTAACCTAACCTAACCTAACCTAACCTAACCTAACCTAACCTAACCTAACCTAACCTAACCTAACCTAACCTAACCTAACCTAACCTAACCTAACCTAACCTAACCTAACCTAACCTAACCTAACCTAACCTAACCTAACCTAACCTAACCTAACCTAACCTAACCTAACCTAACCTAACCTAACCTAACCTAACCTAACCTAACCTAACCTAACCTAACCTAACCTAACCTAACCTAACCTAACCTAACCTAACCTAACCTAACCTAACCTAACCTAACCTAACCTAACCTAACCTAACCTAACCTAACCTAACCTAACCTAACCTAACCTAACCTAACCTAACCTAACCTAACCTAACCTAACCTAACCTAACCTAACCTAACCTAACCTAACCTAACCTAACCTAACCTAACCTAACCTAACCTAACCTAACCTAACCTAACCTAACCTAACCTAACCTAACCTAACCTAACCTAACCTAACCTAACCTAACCTAACCTAACCTAACCTAACCTAACCTAACCTAACCTAACCTAACCTAACCTAACCTAACCTAACCTAACCTAACCTAACCTAACCTAACCTAACCTAACCTAACCTAACCTAACCTAACCTAACCTAACCTAACCTAACCTAACCTAACCTAACCTAACCTAACCTAACCTAACCTAACCTAACCTAACCTAACCTAACCTAACCTAACCTAACCTAACCTAACCTAACCTAACCTAACCTAACCTAACCTAACCTAACCTAACCTAACCTAACCTAACCTAACCTAACCTAACCTAACCTAACCTAACCTAACCTAACCTAACCTAACCTAACCTAACCTAACCTAACCTAACCTAACCTAACCTAACCTAACCTAACCTAACCTAACCTAACCTAACCTAACCTAACCTAACCTAACCTAACCTAACCTAGACCTAACCTAACCTAACCTAACCTAACCTAACCTAACCTAACCTAACCTAACCTAACCTAACCTAACCTAACCTAACCTAACCTAACCTAACCTAACCTAACCTAACCTAACCTAACCTAACCTAACCTAACCTAACCTAACCTAACCTAACCTAACCTAACCTAACCTAACCTAACCTAACCTAACCTAACCTAACCTAACCTAACCTAACCTAACCTAACCTAACCTAACCTAACCTAACCTAACCTAACCTAACCTAACCTAACCTAACCTAACCTAACCTAACCTAACCTAACCTAACCTAACCTAACCTAACCTAACCTAACCTAACCTAACCTAACCTAACCTAACCTAACCTAACCTAACCTAACCTAACCTAACCTAACCTAACCTAACCTAACCTAACCTAACCTAACCTAACCTAACCTAACCTAACCTAACCTAACCTAACCTAACCTAACCTAACCTAACCTAACCTAACCTAACCTAACCTAACCTAACCTAACCTAACCTAACCTAACCTAACCTAACCTAACCTAACCTAACCTAACCTAACCTAACCTAACCTAACCTAACCTAACCTAACCTAACCTAACCTAACCTAACCTAACCTAACCTAACCTAACCTAACCTAACCTAACCTAACCTAACCTAACCTAACCTAACCTAACCTAACCTAACCTAACCTAACCTAACCTAACCTAACCTAACCTAACCTAACCTAACCTAACCTAACCTAACCTAACCTAACCTAACCTAACCTAACCTAACCTAACCTAACCTAACCTAACCTAACCTAACCTAACCTAACCTAACCTAACCTAACCTAACCTAACCTAACCTAACCTAACCTAACCTAACCTAACCTAACCTAACCTAACCTAACCTAACCTAACCTAACCTAACCTAACCTAACCTAACCTAACCTAACCTAACCTAACCTAACCTAACCTAACCTAACCTAACCTAACCTAACCTAACCTAACCTAACCTAACCTAACCTAACCTAACCTAACCTAACCTAACCTAACCTAACCTAACCTAACCTAACCTAACCTAACCTAACCTAACCTAACCTAACCTAACCTAACCTAACCTAACCTAACCTAACCTAACCTAACCTAACCTAACCTAACCTAACCTAACCTAACCTAACCTAACCTAACCTAACCTAACCTAACCTAACCTAACCTAACCTAACCTAACCTAACCTAACCTAACCTAACCTAACCTAACCTAACCTAACCTAACCTAACCTAACCTAACCTAACCTAACCTAACCTAACCTAACCTAACCTAACCTAACCTAACCTAACCTAACCTAACCTAACCTAACCTAACCTAACCTAACCTAACCTAACCTAACCTAACCTAACCTAACCTAACCTAACCTAACCTAACCTAACCTAACCTAACCTAACCTAACCTAACCTAACCTAACCTAACCTAACCTAACCTAACCTAACCTAACCTAACCTAACCTAACCTAACCTAACCTAACCTAACCTAACCTAACCTAACCTAACCTAACCTAACCTAACCTAACCTAACCTAACCTAACCTAACCTAACCTAACCTAACCTAACCTAACCTAACCTAACCTAACCTAACCTAACCTAACCTAACCTAACCTAACCTAACCTAACCTAACCTAACCTAACCTAACCTAACCTAACCTAACCTAACCTAACCTAACCTAACCTAACCTAACCTAACCTAACCTAACCTAACCTAACCTAACCTAACCTAACCTAACCTAACCTAACCTAACCTAACCTAACCTAACCTAACCTAACCTAACCTAACCTAACCTAACCTAACCTAACCTAACCTAACCTAACCTAACCTAACCTAACCTAACCTAACCTAACCTAACCTAACCTAACCTAACCTAACCTAACCTAACCTAACCTAACCTAACCTAACCTAACCTAACCTAACCTAACCTAACCTAACCTAACCTAACCTAACCTAACCTAACCTAACCTAACCTAACCTAACCTAACCTAACCTAACCTAACCTAACCTAACCTAACCTAACCTAACCTAACCTAACCTAACCTAACCTAACCTAACCTAACCTAACCTAACCTAACCTAACCTAACCTAACCTAACCTAACCTAACCTAACCTAACCTAACCTAACCTAACCTAACCTAACCTAACCTAACCTAACCTAACCTAACCTAACCTAACCTAACCTAACCTAACCTAACCTAACCTAACCTAACCTAACCTAACCTAACCTAACCTAACCTAACCTAACCTAACCTAACCTAACCTAACCTAACCTAACCTAACCTAACCTAACCTAACCTAACCTAACCTAACCTAACCTAACCTAACCTAACCTAACCTAACCTAACCTAACCTAACCTAACCTAACCTAACCTAACCTAACCTAACCTAACCTAACCTAACCTAACCTAACCTAACCTAACCTAACCTAACCTAACCTAACCTAACCTAACCTAACCTAACCTAACCTAACCTAACCTAACCTAACCTAACCTAACCTAACCTAACCTAACCTAACCTAACCTAACCTAACCTAACCTAACCTAACCTAACCTAACCTAACCTAACCTAACCTAACCTAACCTAACCTAACCTAACCTAACCTAACCTAACCTAACCTAACCTAACCTAACCTAACCTAACCTAACCTAACCTAACCTAACCTAACCTAACCTAACCTAACCTAACCTAACCTAACCTAACCTAACCTAACCTAACCTAACCTAACCTAACCTAACCTAACCTAACCTAACCTAACCTAACCTAACCTAACCTAACCTAACCTAACCTAACCTAACCTAACCTAACCTAACCTAACCTAACCTAACCTAACCTAACCTAACCTAACCTAACCTAACCTAACCTAACCTAACCTAACCTAACCTAACCTAACCTAACCTAACCTAACCTAACCTAACCTAACCTAACCTAA
Source organism: Oeneis ivallda (assembly GCA_029955525.1). NCBI lineage: Eukaryota > Metazoa > Arthropoda > Insecta > Lepidoptera > Nymphalidae > Oeneis > Oeneis ivallda. Next base: position 25,254,808 of record JARPMR010000016.1, on the reverse strand, counting down.
CCTAACCTAACCTAACCTAACCTAACCTAACCTAACCTAACCTAACCTAACCTAACCTAACCTAACCTAACCTAACCTAACCTAACCTAACCTAACCTAACCTAACCTAACCTAACCTAACCTAACCTAACCTAACCTAACCTAACCTAACCTAACCTAACCTAACCTAACCTAACCTAACCTAACCTAACCTAACCTAACCTAACCTAACCTAACCTAACCTAACCTAACCTAACCTAACCTAACCTAACCTAACCTAACCTAACCTAACCTAACCTAACCTAACCTAACCTAACCTAACCTAACCTAACCTAACCTAACCTAACCTAACCTAACCTAACCTAACCTAACCTAACCTAACCTAACCTAACCTAACCTAACCTAACCTAACCTAACCTAACCTAACCTAACCTAACCTAACCTAACCTAACCTAACCTAACCTAACCTAACCTAACCTAACCTAACCTAACCTAACCTAACCTAACCTAACCTAACCTAACCTAACCTAACCTAACCTAACCTAACCTAACCTAACCTAACCTAACCTAACCTAACCTAACCTAACCTAACCTAACCTAACCTAACCTAACCTAACCTAACCTAACCTAACCTAACCTAACCTAACCTAACCTAACCTAACCTAACCTAACCTAACCTAACCTAACCTAACCTAACCTAACCTAACCTAACCTAACCTAACCTAACCTAACCTAACCTAACCTAACCTAACCTAACCTAACCTAACCTAACCTAACCTAACCTAACCTAACCTAACCTAACCTAACCTAACCTAACCTAACCTAACCTAACCTAACCTAACCTAACCTAACCTAACCTAACCTAACCTAACCTAACCTAACCTAACCTAACCTAACCTAACCTAACCTAACCTAACCTAACCTAACCTAACCTAACCTAACCTAACCTAACCTAACCTAACCTAACCTAACCTAACCTAACCTAACCTAACCTAACCTAACCTAACCTAACCTAACCTAACCTAACCTAACCTAACCTAACCTAACCTAACCTAACCTAACCTAACCTAACCTAACCTAACCTAACCTAACCTAACCTAACCTAACCTAACCTAACCTAACCTAACCTAACCTAACCTAACCTAACCTAACCTAACCTAACCTAACCTAACCTAACCTAACCTAACCTAACCTAACCTAACCTAACCTAACCTAACCTAACCTAACCTAACCTAACCTAACCTAACCTAACCTAACCTAACCTAACCTAACCTAACCTAACCTAACCTAACCTAACCTAACCTAACCTAACCTAACCTAACCTAACCTAACCTAACCTAACCTAACCTAACCTAACCTAACCTAACCTAACCTAACCTAACCTAACCTAACCTAACCTAACCTAACCTAACCTAACCTAACCTAACCTAACCTAACCTAACCTAACCTAACCTAACCTAACCTAACCTAACCTAACCTAACCTAACCTAACCTAACCTAACCTAACCTAACCTAACCTAACCTAACCTAACCTAACCTAACCTAACCTAACCTAACCTAACCTAACCTAACCTAACCTAACCTAACCTAACCTAACCTAACCTAACCTAACCTAACCTAACCTAACCTAACCTAACCTAACCTAACCTAACCTAACCTAACCTAACCTAACCTAACCTAACCTAACCTAACCTAACCTAACCTAACCTAACCTAACCTAACCTAACCTAACCTAACCTAACCTAACCTAACCTAACCTAACCTAACCTAACCTAACCTAACCTAACCTAACCTAACCTAACCTAACCTAACCTAACCTAACCTAACCTAACCTAACCTAACCTAACCTAACCTAACCTAACCTAACCTAACCTAACCTAACCTAACCTAACCTAACCTAACCTAACCTAACCTAACCTAACCTAACCTAACCTAACCTAACCTAACCTAACCTAACCTAACCTAACCTAACCTAACCTAACCTAACCTAACCTAACCTAACCTAACCTAACCTAACCTAACCTAACCTAACCTAACCTAACCTAACCTAACCTAACCTAACCTAACCTAACCTAACCTAACCTAACCTAACCTAACCTAACCTAACCTAACCTAACCTAACCTAACCTAACCTAACCTAACCTAACCTAACCTAACCTAACCTAACCTAACCTAACCTAACCTAACCTAACCTAACCTAACCTAACCTAACCTAACCTAACCTAACCTAACCTAACCTAACCTAACCTAACCTAACCTAACCTAACCTAACCTAACCTAACCTAACCTAACCTAACCTAACCTAACCTAACCTAACCTAACCTAACCTAACCTAACCTAACCTAACCTAACCTAACCTAACCTAACCTAACCTAACCTAACCTAACCTAACCTAACCTAACCTAACCTAACCTAACCTAACCTAACCTAACCTAACCTAACCTAACCTAACCTAACCTAACCTAACCTAACCTAACCTAACCTAACCTAACCTAACCTAACCTAACCTAACCTAACCTAACCTAACCTAACCTAACCTAACCTAACCTAACCTAACCTAACCTAACCTAACCTAACCTAACCTAACCTAACCTAACCTAACCTAACCTAACCTAACCTAACCTAACCTAACCTAACCTAACCTAACCTAACCTAACCTAACCTAACCTAACCTAACCTAACCTAACCTAACCTAACCTAACCTAACCTAACCTAACCTAACCTAACCTAACCTAACCTAACCTAACCTAACCTAACCTAACCTAACCTAACCTAACCTAACCTAACCTAACCTAACCTAACCTAACCTAACCTAACCTAACCTAACCTAACCTAACCTAACCTAACCTAACCTAACCTAACCTAACCTAACCTAACCTAACCTAACCTAACCTAACCTAACCTAACCTAACCTAACCTAACCTAACCTAACCTAACCTAACCTAACCTAACCTAACCTAACCTAACCTAACCTAACCTAACCTAACCTAACCTAACCTAACCTAACCTAACCTAACCTAACCTAACCTAACCTAACCTAACCTAACCTAACCTAACCTAACCTAACCTAACCTAACCTAACCTAACCTAACCTAACCTAACCTAACCTAACCTAACCTAACCTAACCTAACCTAACCTAACCTAACCTAACCTAACCTAACCTAACCTAACCTAACCTAACCTAACCTAACCTAACCTAACCTAACCTAACCTAACCTAACCTAACCTAACCTAACCTAACCTAACCTAACCTAACCTAACCTAACCTAACCTAACCTAACCTAACCTAACCTAACCTAACCTAACCTAACCTAACCTAACCTAACCTAACCTAACCTAACCTAACCTAACCTAACCTAACCTAACCTAACCTAACCTAACCTAACCTAACCTAACCTAACCTAACCTAACCTAACCTAACCTAACCTAACCTAACCTAACCTAACCTAACCTAACCTAACCTAACCTAACCTAACCTAACCTAACCTAACCTAACCTAACCTAACCTAACCTAACCTAACCTAACCTAACCTAACCTAACCTAACCTAACCTAACCTAACCTAACCTAACCTAACCTAACCTAACCTAACCTAACCTAACCTAACCTAACCTAACCTAACCTAACCTAACCTAACCTAACCTAACCTAACCTAACCTAACCTAACCTAACCTAACCTAACCTAACCTAACCTAACCTAACCTAACCTAACCTAACCTAACCTAACCTAACCTAACCTAACCTAACCTAACCTAACCTAACCTAACCTAACCTAACCTAACCTAACCTAACCTAACCTAACCTAACCTAACCTAACCTAACCTAACCTAACCTAACCTAACCTAACCTAACCTAACCTAACCTAACCTAACCTAACCTAACCTAACCTAACCTAACCTAACCTAACCTAACCTAACCTAACCTAACCTAACCTAACCTAACCTAACCTAACCTAACCTAACCTAACCTAACCTAACCTAACCTAACCTAACCTAACCTAACCTAACCTAACCTAACCTAACCTAACCTAACCTAACCTAACCTAACCTAACCTAACCTAACCTAACCTAACCTAACCTAACCTAACCTAACCTAACCTAACCTAACCTAACCTAACCTAACCTAACCTAACCTAACCTAACCTAACCTAACCTAACCTAACCTAACCTAACCTAACCTAACCTAACCTAACCTAACCTAACCTAACCTAACCTAACCTAACCTAACCTAACCTAACCTAACCTAACCTAACCTAACCTAACCTAACCTAACCTAACCTAACCTAACCTAACCTAACCTAACCTAACCTAACCTAACCTAACCTAACCTAACCTAACCTAACCTAACCTAACCTAACCTAACCTAACCTAACCTAACCTAACCTAACCTAACCTAACCTAACCTAACCTAACCTAACCTAACCTAACCTAACCTAACCTAACCTAACCTAACCTAACCTAACCTAACCTAACCTAACCTAACCTAACCTAACCTAACCTAACCTAACCTAACCTAACCTAACCTAACCTAACCTAACCTAACCTAACCTAACCTAACCTAACCTAACCTAACCTAACCTAACCTAACCTAACCTAACCTAACCTAACCTAACCTAACCTAACCTAACCTAACCTAACCTAACCTAACCTAACCTAACCTAACCTAACCTAACCTAACCTAACCTAACCTAACCTAACCTAACCTAACCTAACCTAACCTAACCTAACCTAACCTAACCTAACCTAACCTAACCTAACCTAACCTAACCTAACCTAACCTAACCTAACCTAACCTAACCTAACCTAACCTAACCTAACCTAACCTAACCTAACCTAACCTAACCTAACCTAACCTAACCTAACCTAACCTAACCTAACCTAACCTAACCTAACCTAACCTAACCTAACCTAACCTAACCTAACCTAACCTAACCTAACCTAACCTAACCTAACCTAACCTAACCTAACCTAACCTAACCTAACCTAACCTAACCTAACCTAACCTAACCTAACCTAACCTAACCTAACCTAACCTAACCTAACCTAACCTAACCTAACCTAACCTAACCTAACCTAACCTAACCTAACCTAACCTAACCTAACCTAACCTAACCTAACCTAACCTAACCTAACCTAACCTAACCTAACCTAACCTAACCTAACCTAACCTAACCTAACCTAACCTAACCTAACCTAACCTAACCTAACCTAACCTAACCTAACCTAACCTAACCTAACCTAACCTAACCTAACCTAACCTAACCTAACCTAACCTAACCTAACCTAACCTAACCTAACCTAACCTAACCTAACCTAACCTAACCTAACCTAACCTAACCTAACCTAACCTAACCTAACCTAACCTAACCTAACCTAACCTAACCTAACCTAACCTAACCTAACCTAACCTAACCTAACCTAACCTAACCTAACCTAACCTAACCTAACCTAACCTAACCTAACCTAACCTAACCTAACCTAACCTAACCTAACCTAACCTAACCTAACCTAACCTAACCTAACCTAACCTAACCTAACCTAACCTAACCTAACCTAACCTAACCTAACCTAACCTAACCTAACCTAACCTAACCTAACCTAACCTAACCTAACCTAACCTAACCTAACCTAACCTAACCTAACCTAACCTAACCTAACCTAACCTAACCTAACCTAACCTAACCTAACCTAACCTAACCTAACCTAACCTAACCTAACCTAACCTAACCTAACCTAACCTAACCTAACCTAACCTAACCTAACCTAACCTAACCTAACCTAACCTAACCTAACCTAACCTAACCTAACCTAACCTAACCTAACCTAACCTAACCTAACCTAACCTAACCTAACCTAACCTAACCTAACCTAACCTAACCTAACCTAACCTAACCTAACCTAACCTAACCTAACCTAACCTAACCTAACCTAACCTAACCTAACCTAACCTAACCTAACCTAACCTAACCTAACCTAACCTAACCTAACCTAACCTAACCTAACCTAACCTAACCTAACCTAACCTAACCTAACCTAACCTAACCTAACCTAACCTAACCTAACCTAACCTAACCTAACCTAACCTAACCTAACCTAACCTAACCTAACCTAACCTAACCTAACCTAACCTAACCTAACCTAACCTAACCTAACCTAACCTAACCTAACCTAACCTAACCTAACCTAACCTAACCTAACCTAACCTAACCTAACCTAACCTAACCTAACCTAACCTAACCTAACCTAACCTAACCTAACCTAACCTAACCTAACCTAACCTAACCTAACCTAACCTAACCTAACCTAACCTAACCTAACCTAACCTAACCTAACCTAACCTAACCTAACCTAACCTAACCTAACCTAACCTAACCTAACCTAACCTAACCTAACCTAACCTAACCTAACCTAACCTAACCTAACCTAACCTAACCTAACCTAACCTAACCTAACCTAACCTAACCTAACCTAACCTAACCTAACCTAACCTAACCTAACCTAACCTAACCTAACCTAACCTAACCTAACCTAACCTAACCTAACCTAACCTAACCTAACCTAACCTAACCTAACCTAACCTAACCTAACCTAACCTAACCTAACCTAACCTAACCTAACCTAACCTAACCTAACCTAACCTAACCTAACCTAACCTAACCTAACCTAACCTAACCTAACCTAACCTAACCTAACCTAACCTAACCTAACCTAACCTAACCTAACCTAACCTAACCTAACCTAACCTAACCTAACCTAACCTAACCTAACCTAACCTAACCTAACCTAACCTAACCTAACCTAACCTAACCTAACCTAACCTAACCTAACCTAACCTAACCTAACCTAACCTAACCTAACCTAACCTAACCTAACCTAACCTAACCTAACCTAACCTAACCTAACCTAACCTAACCTAACCTAACCTAACCTAACCTAACCTAACCTAACCTAACCTAACCTAACCTAACCTAACCTAACCTAACCTAACCTAACCTAACCTAACCTAACCTAACCTAACCTAACCTAACCTAACCTAACCTAACCTAACCTAACCTAACCTAACCTAACCTAACCTAACCTAACCTAACCTAACCTAACCTAACCTAACCTAACCTAACCTAACCTAACCTAACCTAACCTAACCTAACCTAACCTAACCTAACCTAACCTAACCTAACCTAACCTAACCTAACCTAACCTAACCTAACCTAACCTAACCTAACCTAACCTAACCTAACCTAACCTAACCTAACCTAACCTAACCTAACCTAACCTAACCTAACCTAACCTAACCTAACCTAACCTAACCTAACCTAACCTAACCTAACCTAACCTAACCTAACCTAACCTAACCTAACCTAACCTAACCT
>JARPMR010000016.1:25227460-25229960 GCA_029955525.1 Oeneis ivallda | reverse complement strand
AACCTAACCTAACCTAACCTAACCTAACCTAACCTAACCTAACCTAACCTAACCTAACCTAACCTAACCTAACCTAACCTAACCTAACCTAACCTAACCTAACCTAACCTAACCTAACCTAACCTAACCTAACCTAACCTAACCTAACCTAACCTAACCTAACCTAACCTAACCTAACCTAACCTAACCTAACCTAACCTAACCTAACCTAACCTAACCTAACCTAACCTAACCTAACCTAACCTAACCTAACCTAACCTAACCTAACCTAACCTAACCTAACCTAACCTAACCTAACCTAACCTAACCTAACCTAACCTAACCTAACCTAACCTAACCTAACCTAACCTAACCTAACCTAACCTAACCTAACCTAACCTAACCTAACCTAACCTAACCTAACCTAACCTAACCTAACCTAACCTAACCTAACCTAACCTAACCTAACCTAACCTAACCTAACCTAACCTAACCTAACCTAACCTAACCTAACCTAACCTAACCTAACCTAACCTAACCTAACCTAACCTAACCTAACCTAACCTAACCTAACCTAACCTAACCTAACCTAACCTAACCTAACCTAACCTAACCTAACCTAACCTAACCTAACCTAACCTAACCTAACCTAACCTAACCTAACCTAACCTAACCTAACCTAACCTAACCTAACCTAACCTAACCTAACCTAACCTAACCTAACCTAACCTAACCTAACCTAACCTAACCTAACCTAACCTAACCTAACCTAACCTAACCTAACCTAACCTAACCTAACCTAACCTAACCTAACCTAACCTAACCTAACCTAACCTAACCTAACCTAACCTAACCTAACCTAACCTAACCTAACCTAACCTAACCTAACCTAACCTAACCTAACCTAACCTAACCTAACCTAACCTAACCTAACCTAACCTAACCTAACCTAACCTAACCTAACCTAACCTAACCTAACCTAACCTAACCTAACCTAACCTAACCTAACCTAACCTAACCTAACCTAACCTAACCTAACCTAACCTAACCTAACCTAACCTAACCTAACCTAACCTAACCTAACCTAACCTAACCTAACCTAACCTAACCTAACCTAACCTAACCTAACCTAACCTAACCTAACCTAACCTAACCTAACCTAACCTAACCTAACCTAACCTAACCTAACCTAACCTAACCTAACCTAACCTAACCTAACCTAACCTAACCTAACCTAACCTAACCTAACCTAACCTAACCTAACCTAACCTAACCTAACCTAACCTAACCTAACCTAACCTAACCTAACCTAACCTAACCTAACCTAACCTAACCTAACCTAACCTAACCTAACCTAACCTAACCTAACCTAACCTAACCTAACCTAACCTAACCTAACCTAACCTAACCTAACCTAACCTAACCTAACCTAACCTAACCTAACCTAACCTAACCTAACCTAACCTAACCTAACCTAACCTAACCTAACCTAACCTAACCTAACCTAACCTAACCTAACCTAACCTAACCTAACCTAACCTAACCTAACCTAACCTAACCTAACCTAACCTAACCTAACCTAACCTAACCTAACCTAACCTAACCTAACCTAACCTAACCTAACCTAACCTAACCTAACCTAACCTAACCTAACCTAACCTAACCTAACCTAACCTAACCTAACCTAACCTAACCTAACCTAACCTAACCTAACCTAACCTAACCTAACCTAACCTAACCTAACCTAACCTAACCTAACCTAACCTAACCTAACCTAACCTAACCTAACCTAACCTAACCTAACCTAACCTAACCTAACCTAACCTAACCTAACCTAACCTAACCTAACCTAACCTAACCTAACCTAACCTAACCTAACCTAACCTAACCTAACCTAACCTAACCTAACCTAACCTAACCTAACCTAACCTAACCTAACCTAACCTAACCTAACCTAACCTAACCTAACCTAACCTAACCTAACCTAACCTAACCTAACCTAACCTAACCTAACCTAACCTAACCTAACCTAACCTAACCTAACCTAACCTAACCTAACCTAACCTAACCTAACCTAACCTAACCTAACCTAACCTAACCTAACCTAACCTAACCTAACCTAACCTAACCTAACCTAACCTAACCTAACCTAACCTAACCTAACCTAACCTAACCTAACCTAACCTAACCTAACCTAACCTAACCTAACCTAACCTAACCTAACCTAACCTAACCTAACCTAACCTAACCTAACCTAACCTAACCTAACCTAACCTAACCTAACCTAACCTAACCTAACCTAACCTAACCTAACCTAACCTAACCTAACCTAACCTAACCTAACCTAACCTAACCTAACCTAACCTAACCTAACCTAACCTAACCTAACCTAACCTAACCTAACCTAACCTAACCTAACCTAACCTAACCTAACCTAACCTAACCTAACCTAACCTAACCTAACCTAACCTAACCTAACCTAACCTAACCTAACCTAACCTAACCTAACCTAACCTAACCT
>JARPMR010000016.1:25219960-25222460 GCA_029955525.1 Oeneis ivallda | reverse complement strand
TTTTCCGCGGTGCGACTCAGTTTCGAGAGTGCATTTAGGTGCGCCTTGATGAGGCGCATCTTTTAAGACCTTTTGGACATTTTTAGCATAGTGCGCCAGGGAGTTAGGCCCCAATAACTGTGATTTTCGGACACAAAAACTGGTTTTTCGTTAATAACTTTTTAGATAGATCGAGGACATGTTATTATTATTATTTCGTTGTATTAGTGTATAAGTGCTCTACCTGTGTGCCAAACCTCAGATTTCTCTGATAGATAGTTTAAAAGTTATAAGTGTTTTTATAAAAATGACCGTTATGCGAAAACCTGGTTGTACAGCAGCTGGACAGTTTCTTGTTAGAGGCCCAGGTGTGGGATATCCTAACTAAGAAAACTACACTAGGTGCACTCACGGGACATTAAAAACCAGGGGGTGAGGCCACTTTTCCTTCCGCTTTCCCCAATTTTTTTTTTCAATTGTCCATATTTCCAAGCGCTTTATATATATAATTATATAGTTTATTAATATATATTCAGTATCTATCATAGTATACTGCCTGAAAATCTCAGGCCCCTATCTCTTGTAGTTTCTTAGATATTTAACTTTTTGTGGGCGGAGATATTTGTAGAATCCGGTGCTAACTTCACGAGTCGATTTGGAGGGGTTCCCGTGGGGGGATCTTCTCCAAGTTTAGCCTATTTTTAGTTTCTCGGCAATAGCTTTCATATCCACTTTTCAAAATTCTTAATTTCCTTAAAACAAAAAAGTCAATTTCAGTTTCAAATTACGTAACCGAAATAAATAAAAATTTTCAAAAATCCATATCTCCGCCAATATTGCTCCTATCTTCTTCCGGTCTTCTTATATATTCTTAATTTATCGTCGTGCTTCCGACTCCGAAGGCAAAATTTATCTTTTTTATGTATTTCTATTTTTCTTGATTTTTCAAGTTTTGAAAATTGGAGAATAGTTTTAATTAAATAACTCCCCCGTTTTTCCACTAAATTCACCCCGGTTTCTTTACTTATTCATGATTTTTGGTCTGTTACTTAAATCCGAAGTAACATTTTAAAAATTTTCATTAGTTTAATTTTTCGTGTTTTTCCCATTTTTAGAATTTGAGAAAATTTCTTAAAATCCATAACTCTCTTGTTTATTTGTATTTTTCGGCGCGGTTTTCGTATAAATATGTATTTTATGTATCTTTATCATATCCCCCCATAAAACCCCCCTACCCCCCCTTACCCCCCTTAACCCCCCCAACTTAAATTGCGATTCGGACACTCTGTGCCTCGCCCGGACTATTTAGTATTGATAAGAGACAATATTGGCCATGACTCCCACTAGGATCCCAAAACCTAGCGGGGATAAGTCTCCTGCGCCCCTTCATGTTACTGCGGATACGGTTAAGGACCTTGAGACCTACATGACGGTGGTCACTACCTTGACCGCTAAAATAGTGAAGGCCGTACAAGACGGCAAGAGTGTAACCGCGGTTAACAAGCGGGTGATCATCACTGCGGCCGAGGAGATCCGCCGGGCTTCCCATGCCCTGGCTGCGGTCTCCCGGCGCACACAAGACGGAGCGGGACCCTCACACGGGGCCCCCGGCAGTGGCACTGACGGCGGCGCTGTCGCGCATCCCCCCGCCCCCACCGGAGAGGCCAGGCTGGCTGGCTCGGCGGGCTCCCCCATCGGCGATGAACAACTGCGCGCTGAGATTAAGGTTTGTGTCGGCGAGGTGCGCGGGCTACGCAGAGACCTCGCGGCTGCGACAACTAAGATCGCCGCCGCGGCCGCTGCGACTCGACCTACGTATGCGTCGCTGGCCGGCAAATCAAAACCGACACCGCCGACGGCAGCGGGCGTGACATCGGAGACGGCTGCGACGGTTTCTGCGTCGCCCCCCCTGCGGACCTCGCCCACCACCACAGTGCCTACACCTACAACCAGCTATGCGGCGATCGTGACGGCCAAGGGACCTATCAGCAGCAGGCAGGAGGCGGTGACTGCGTTCCGGCAGGCCATCACCTACAAGAAGTCGAGCTATGCACCTGTCAAAGTCAAACCACTGTCGAACAACAAGCTCCGCGTCGAATTCGTTACGGCAGAACAGCGTAACGATACACTAGACCGGCTAAAAGATTCGGACAAGGTGAGCGCGGTGGCGGCCAATAAAACCAGGCCGATGTTTATACTCAAGGGTATATCGAAGGACATCACGGCAGAGGAAATCGTGCACGTCCTCAAGACACAAAATCCGGGAGTCGGGGACCCATCTTGTGAGACCGACATTCAGCTGCGTTTCCTTCGGCAGAATAAAAACACCAACTTATATAACGCTGTGTTGTCAGCGGAGGCCGGAGTCTGGAGGAGGGTGATGGAGCTGGAGCGCGTGAACATAGACCATCAAAGGGTCCGCGTGCACGGCTTCACCCCCTTCCTTCAGTGCCACCGGTGTTTCCAATTCGGTCACACAAAGAAAAACTGTGGTCACGACTCTCCGTCCCCCTGCGCCCAC
>JARPMR010000016.1:25179960-25214960 GCA_029955525.1 Oeneis ivallda | reverse complement strand
TAACCTAACCTAACCTAACCTAACCTAACCTAACCTAACCTAACCTAACCTAACCTAACCTAACCTAACCTAACTAACCTAACCTAACCTAACCTAACCTAACCTAACCTAACCTAACCTAACCTAACCTAACCTAACCTAACCTAACCTAACCTAACCTAACCTAACCTAACCTAACCTAACCTAACCTAACCTAACCTAACCTAACCTAACCTAACCTAACCTAACCTAACCTAACCTAACCTAACCTAACCTAACCTAACCTAACCTAACCTAACCTAACCTAACCTAACCTAACCTAACCTAACCTAACCTAACCTAACCTAACCTAACCTAACCTCTACCTAACCTAACCTAACCTAACCTAACCTAACCTAACCTAACCTAACCTAACCTAACCTAACCTAACCTAACCTAACCTAACCTAACCTAACTAACCTAACCTAACCTAACCTAACCTAACCTAACCTAACCTAACCTAACCTAACCTAACCTAACTAACCTAACCTAACCTAACCTAACCTAACCTAACCTAACCTAACCTAACCTAACCTAACCTAACCTAACCTAACCTAACCTAACCTAACCTAACCTAACCTACTAACCTAACCTAACCTAACCTAACCTAACCTAACCTAACCTAACCTAACCTAACCTAACTAACCTAACCTAACCTAACCTAACCTAACCTAACCTAACCTAACCTAACCTAACCTAACCTAACCTAACCTAACCTAACCTAACCTAACCTAACCTAACCTAACCTAACCTAACCTAACCTAACCTAACCTAACCTAACCTAACCTAACCTAACCTAACCTAACCTAACCTAACCTAACCTAACCTAACCTAACCTAACCTAACCTAACCTAACCTAACCTAACCTAACCTAACCTAACCTAACCTAACCTAACCTAACCTAACCTAACCTAACCTAACCTAACCTAACCTAACCTAACCTAACCTAACCTAACCTAACCTAACTAACCTAACCTAACCTAACCTAACCTAACCTAACCTAACCTAACCTAACCTAACCTAACCTAACCTAACCTAACCTAACCTAACCTAACCTAACCTAACCTAACCTAACCTAACCTAACCTAACTAACCTAACCTAACCTAACCTAACCTAACCTAACCTAACCTAACCTAACCTAACCTAACCTAACCTAACCTAACCTAACCTAACCTAACCTAACCTAACCTAACCTAACCTAACCTAACCTAACCTAACCTAACCTAACCTAACCTAACCTAACCTAACCTAACCTAACCTAACCTAACCTAACACCTAACCTAACCTAACCTAACCTAACCTAACCTAACCTAACCTAACCTAACCTAACCTAACCTAACCTAACCTAACCTAACCTAACCTAACCTAACCTAACCTAACCTAACCTAACCTAACCTAACCTAACCTAACCTAACCTAACCTAACCTAACCTAACCTAACCTAACCTAACCTAACCTAACCTAACCTAACCTAACCTAACCTAACCTAACCTAACCTAACCTAACCTAACCTAACCTAACCTAACCTAACCTAACCTAACCTAACCTAACCTAACCTAACCTAACCTAACCTAACCTAACCTAACCTAACCTAACCTAACCTAACCTAACCTAACCTAACCTAACCTAACCTAACCTAACCTAACCTAACCTAACCTAACCTAACCTAACCTAACCTAACCTAACCTAACCTAACCTAACCTAACCTAACCTAACCTAACCTAACCTAACCTAACCTAACCTAACCTAACCTAACCTAACCTAACCTAACCTAACCTAACCTAACCTAACCTAACCTAACCTAACCTAACCTAACCTAACCTAACCTAACCTAACCTAACCTAACCTAACCTAACCTAACCTAACCTAACCTAACCTAACCTAACCTAACCTAACCTAACCTAACCTAACCTAACCTAACCTAACCTAACCTAACCTAACCTAACCTAACCTAACCTAACCTAACCTAACCTAACCTAACCTAACCTAACCTAACCTAACCTAACCTAACCTAACCTAACCTAACCTAACCTAACCTAACCTAACCTAACCTAACCTAACCTAACCTAACCTAACCTAACCTAACCTAACCTAACCTAACCTAACCTAACCTAACCTAACCTAACCTAACCTAACCTAACCTAACCTAACCTAACCTAACCTAACCTAACCTAACCTAACCTAACCTAACCTAACCTAACCTAACCTAACCTAACCTAACCTAACCTAACCTAACCTAACCTAACCTAACCTAACCTAACCTAACCTAACCTAACCTAACCTAACCTAACCTAACCTAACCTAACCTAACCTAACCTAACCTAACCTAACCTAACCTAACCTAACCTAACCTAACCTAACCTAACCTAACCTAACCTAACCTAACCTAACCTAACCTAACCTAACCTAACCTAACCTAACCTAACCTAACCTAACCTAACCTAACCTAACCTAACCTAACCTAACCTAACCTAACCTAACCTAACCTAACCTAACCTAACCTAACCTAACCTAACCTAACCTAACCTAACCTAACCTAACCTAACCTAACCTAACCTAACCTAACCTAACCTAACCTAACCTAACCTAACCTAACCTAACCTAACCTAACCTAACCTAACCTAACCTAACCTAACCTAACCTAACCTAACCTAACCTAACCTAACCTAACCTAACCTAACCTAACCTAACCTAACCTAACCTAACCTAACCTAACCTAACCTAACCTAACCTAACCTAACCTAACCTAACCTAACCTAACCTAACCTAACCTAACCTAACCTAACCTAACCTAACCTAACCTAACCTAACCTAACCTAACCTAACCTAACCTAACCTAACCTAACCTAACCTAACCTAACCTAACCTAACCTAACCTAACCTAACCTAACCTAACCTAACCTAACCTAACCTAACCTAACCTAACCTAACCTAACCTAACCTAACCTAACCTAACCTAACCTAACCTAACCTAACCTAACCTAACCTAACCTAACCTAACCTAACCTAACCTAACCTAACCTAACCTAACCTAACCTAACCTAACCTAACCTAACCTAACCTAACCTAACCTAACCTAACCTAACCTAACCTAACCTAACCTAACCTAACCTAACCTAACCTAACCTAACCTAACCTAACCTAACCTAACCTAACCTAACCTAACCTAACCTAACCTAACCTAACCTAACCTAACCTAACCTAACCTAACCTAACCTAACCTAACCTAACCTAACCTAACCTAACCTAACCTAACCTAACCTAACCTAACCTAACCTAACCTAACCTAACCTAACCTAACCTAACCTAACCTAACCTAACCTAACCTAACCTAACCTAACCTAACCTAACCTAACCTAACCTAACCTAACCTAACCTAACCTAACCTAACCTAACCTAACCTAACCTAACCTAACCTAACCTAACCTAACCTAACCTAACCTAACCTAACCTAACCTAACCTAACCTAACCTAACCTAACCTAACCTAACCTAACCTAACCTAACCTAACCTAACCTAACCTAACCTAACCTAACCTAACCTAACCTAACCTAACCTAACCTAACCTAACCTAACCTAACCTAACCTAACCTAACCTAACCTAACCTAACCTAACCTAACCTAACCTAACCTAACCTAACCTAACCTAACCTAACCTAACCTAACCTAACCTAACCTAACCTAACCTAACCTAACCTAACCTAACCTAACCTAACCTAACCTAACCTAACCTAACCTAACCTAACCTAACCTAACCTAACCTAACCTAACCTAACCTAACCTAACCTAACCTAACCTAACCTAACCTAACCTAACCTAACCTAACCTAACCTAACCTAACCTAACCTAACCTAACCTAACCTAACCTAACCTAACCTAACCTAACCTAACCTAACCTAACCTAACCTAACCTAACCTAACCTAACCTAACCTAACCTAACCTAACCTAACCTAACCTAACCTAACCTAACCTAACCTAACCTAACCTAACCTAACCTAACCTAACCTAACCTAACCTAACCTAACCTAACCTAACCTAACCTAACCTAACCTAACCTAACCTAACCTAACCTAACCTAACCTAACCTAACCTAACCTAACCTAACCTAACCTAACCTAACCTAACCTAACCTAACCTAACCTAACCTAACCTAACCTAACCTAACCTAACCTAACCTAACCTAACCTAACCTAACCTAACCTAACCTAACCTAACCTAACCTAACCTAACCTAACCTAACCTAACCTAACCTAACCTAACCTAACCTAACCTAACCTAACCTAACCTAACCTAACCTAACCTAACCTAACCTAACCTAACCTAACCTAACCTAACCTAACCTAACCTAACCTAACCTAACCTAACCTAACCTAACCTAACCTAACCTAACCTAACCTAACCTAACCTAACCTAACCTAACCTAACCTAACCTAACCTAACCTAACCTAACCTAACCTAACCTAACCTAACCTAACCTAACCTAACCTAACCTAACCTAACCTAACCTAACCTAACCTAACCTAACCTAACCTAACCTAACCTAACCTAACCTAACCTAACCTAACCTAACCTAACCTAACCTAACCTAACCTAACCTAACCTAACCTAACCTAACCTAACCTAACCTAACCTAACCTAACCTAACCTAACCTAACCTAACCTAACCTAACCTAACCTAACCTAACCTAACCTAACCTAACCTAACCTAACCTAACCTAACCTAACCTAACCTAACCTAACCTAACCTAACCTAACCTAACCTAACCTAACCTAACCTAACCTAACCTAACCTAACCTAACCTAACCTAACCTAACCTAACCTAACCTAACCTAACCTAACCTAACCTAACCTAACCTAACCTAACCTAACCTAACCTAACCTAACCTAACCTAACCTAACCTAACCTAACCTAACCTAACCTAACCTAACCTAACCTAACCTAACCTAACCTAACCTAACCTAACCTAACCTAACCTAACCTAACCTAACCTAACCTAACCTAACCTAACCTAACCTAACCTAACCTAACCTAACCTAACCTAACCTAACCTAACCTAACCTAACCTAACCTAACCTAACCTAACCTAACCTAACCTAACCTAACCTAACCTAACCTAACCTAACCTAACCTAACCTAACCTAACCTAACCTAACCTAACCTAACCTAACCTAACCTAACCTAACCTAACCTAACCTAACCTAACCTAACCTAACCTAACCTAACCTAACCTAACCTAACCTAACCTAACCTAACCTAACCTAACCTAACCTAACCTAACCTAACCTAACCTAACCTAACCTAACCTAACCTAACCTAACCTAACCTAACCTAACCTAACCTAACCTAACCTAACCTAACCTAACCTAACCTAACCTAACCTAACCTAACCTAACCTAACCTAACCTAACCTAACCTAACCTAACCTAACCTAACCTAACCTAACCTAACCTAACCTAACCTAACCTAACCTAACCTAACCTAACCTAACCTAACCTAACCTAACCTAACCTAACCTAACCTAACCTAACCTAACCTAACCTAACCTAACCTAACCTAACCTAACCTAACCTAACCTAACCTAACCTAACCTAACCTAACCTAACCTAACCTAACCTAACCTAACCTAACCTAACCTAACCTAACCTAACCTAACCTAACCTAACCTAACCTAACCTAACCTAACCTAACCTAACCTAACCTAACCTAACCTAACCTAACCTAACCTAACCTAACCTAACCTAACCTAACCTAACCTAACCTAACCTAACCTAACCTAACCTAACCTAACCTAACCTAACCTAACCTAACCTAACCTAACCTAACCTAACCTAACCTAACCTAACCTAACCTAACCTAACCTAACCTAACCTAACCTAACCTAACCTAACCTAACCTAACCTAACCTAACCTAACCTAACCTAACCTAACCTAACCTAACCTAACCTAACCTAACCTAACCTAACCTAACCTAACCTAACCTAACCTAACCTAACCTAACCTAACCTAACCTAACCTAACCTAACCTAACCTAACCTAACCTAACCTAACCTAACCTAACCTAACCTAACCTAACCTAACCTAACCTAACCTAACCTAACCTAACCTAACCTAACCTAACCTAACCTAACCTAACCTAACCTAACCTAACCTAACCTAACCTAACCTAACCTAACCTAACCTAACCTAACCTAACCTAACCTAACCTAACCTAACCTAACCTAACCTAACCTAACCTAACCTAACCTAACCTAACCTAACCTAACCTAACCTAACCTAACCTAACCTAACCTAACCTAACCTAACCTAACCTAACCTAACCTAACCTAACCTAACCTAACCTAACCTAACCTAACCTAACCTAACCTAACCTAACCTAACCTAACCTAACCTAACCTAACCTAACCTAACCTAACCTAACCTAACCTAACCTAACCTAACCTAACCTAACCTAACCTAACCTAACCTAACCTAACCTAACCTAACCTAACCTAACCTAACCTAACCTAACCTAACCTAACCTAACCTAACCTAACCTAACCTAACCTAACCTAACCTAACCTAACCTAACCTAACCTAACCTAACCTAACCTAACCTAACCTAACCTAACCTAACCTAACCTAACCTAACCTAACCTAACCTAACCTAACCTAACCTAACCTAACCTAACCTAACCTAACCTAACCTAACCTAACCTAACCTAACCTAACCTAACCTAACCTAACCTAACCTAACCTAACCTAACCTAACCTAACCTAACCTAACCTAACCTAACCTAACCTAACCTAACCTAACCTAACCTAACCTAACCTAACCTAACCTAACCTAACCTAACCTAACCTAACCTAACCTAACCTAACCTAACCTAACCTAACCTAACCTAACCTAACCTAACCTAACCTAACCTAACCTAACCTAACCTAACCTAACCTAACCTAACCTAACCTAACCTAACCTAACCTAACCTAACCTAACCTAACCTAACCTAACCTAACCTAACCTAACCTAACCTAACCTAACCTAACCTAACCTAACCTAACCTAACCTAACCTAACCTAACCTAACCTAACCTAACCTAACCTAACCTAACCTAACCTAACCTAACCTAACCTAACCTAACCTAACCTAACCTAACCTAACCTAACCTAACCTAACCTAACCTAACCTAACCTAACCTAACCTAACCTAACCTAACCTAACCTAACCTAACCTAACCTAACCTAACCTAACCTAACCTAACCTAACCTAACCTAACCTAACCTAACCTAACCTAACCTAACCTAACCTAACCTAACCTAACCTAACCTAACCTAACCTAACCTAACCTAACCTAACCTAACCTAACCTAACCTAACCTAACCTAACCTAACCTAACCTAACCTAACCTAACCTAACCTAACCTAACCTAACCTAACCTAACCTAACCTAACCTAACCTAACCTAACCTAACCTAACCTAACCTAACCTAACCTAACCTAACCTAACCTAACCTAACCTAACCTAACCTAACCTAACCTAACCTAACCTAACCTAACCTAACCTAACCTAACCTAACCTAACCTAACCTAACCTAACCTAACCTAACCTAACCTAACCTAACCTAACCTAACCTAACCTAACCTAACCTAACCTAACCTAACCTAACCTAACCTAACCTAACCTAACCTAACCTAACCTAACCTAACCTAACCTAACCTAACCTAACCTAACCTAACCTAACCAGTCACGCGCGGCCCCCCGGAGCGAGCGGATCGTTTTTGAGCCGCTCCGCGCTCGAAAAATCGAAGTTGCGGGACAGTTATGGAAAATCAACTAGTGAAATACACTAAAAGTTGCGCGCTGTCGAGCGCTATGCGGATGTGAAAAAATTTTTGAAATTGGACAAGTTTTGTGGGAGATATGACAATTTTTGTGTTTTTAAAAAAAGTGAAAAGTGTTTTTCGCGTGCGGCTTACGATTTTCCGCGGTGCGACTCAGTTTCGAGAGTGCATTTAGGTGCGCCTTGATGAGGCGCATCTTTTAAGACCTTTTGGACATTTTTAGCATAGTGCGCCAGGGAGTTAGGCCCCAATAACTGTGATTTTCGGACACAAAAACTGGTTTTTCGTTAATAACTTTTTAGATAGATCGAGGACATGTTATTATTATTATTTCGTTGTATTAGTGTATAAGTGCTCTACCTGTGTGCCAAACCTCAGATTTCTCTGATAGATAGTTTAAAAGTTATAAGTGTTTTTATAAAAATGACCGTTATGCGAAAACCTGGTTGTACAGCAGCTGGACAGTTTCTTGTTAGAGGCCCAGGTGTGGGATATCCTAACTAAGAAAACTACACTAGGTGCACTCACGGGACATTAAAAACCAGGGGGTGAGGCCACTTTTCCTTCCGCTTTCCCCAATTTTTTTTTTCAATTGTCCATATTTCCAAGCGCTTTATATATATAATTATATAGTTTATTAATATATATTCAGTATCTATCATAGTATATTGCCTGAAAATCTCAGGCCCCTATCTCTTGTAGTTTCTTAGATATTTAACTTTTTGTGGGCGGAGATATTTGTAGAATCCGGTGCTAACTTCACGAGTCGATTTGGAGGGGTTCCCGTGGGGGGATCTTCTCCAAGTTTAGCCTATTTTTAGTTTCTCGGCAATAGCTTTCATATCCACTTTTCAAAATTCTTAATTTCCTTAAAACAAAAAAGTCAATTTCAGTTTCAAATTACGTAACCGAAATAAATAAAAATTTTCAAAAATCCATATCTCCGCCAATATTGCTCCTATCTTCTTCCGGTCTTCTTATATATTCTTAATTTACCGTCGTGCTTCCGACTCCGAAGGCAAAATTTATCTTTTTTATGTATTTCTATTTTTCTTGATTTTTCAAGTTTTGAAAATTGGAGAATAGTTTTAATTAAATAACTCCCCCGTTTTTCCACTAAATTCACCCCGGTTTCTTTACTTATTCATGATTTTTGGTCTGTTACTTAAATCCGAAGTAACATTTTAAAAATTTTCATTAGTTTAATTTTTCGTGTTTTTCCCATTTTTAGAATTTGAGAAAATTTCTTAAAATCCATAACTCTCTTGTTTATTTGTATTTTTCGGCGCGGTTTTCGTATAAATATGTATTTTATGTATCTTTATCATATCCCCCCATAAAACCCCCCTACCCCCCCTTACCCCCCTTAACCCCCCCAACTTAAATTGCGATTCGGACACTCTGTGCCTCGCCCGGACTATTTAGTATTGATAAGAGACAATATTGGCCATGACTCCCACTAGGATCCCAAAACCTAGCGGGGATAAGTCTCCTGCGCCCCTTCATGTTACTGCGGATACGGTTAAGGACCTTGAGACCTACATGACGGTGGTCACTACCTTGACCGCTAAAATAGTGAAGGCCGTACAAGACGGCAAGAGTGTAACCGCGGTTAACAAGCGGGTGATCATCACTGCGGCCGAGGAGATCCGCCGGGCTTCCCATGCCCTGGCTGCGGTCTCCCGGCGCACACAAGACGGAGCGGGACCCTCACACGGGGCCCCCGGCAGTGGCACTGACGGCGGCGCTGTCGCGCATCCCCCCGCCCCCACCGGAGAGGCCAGGCTGGCTGGCTCGGCGGGCTCCCCCATCGGCGATGAACAACTGCGCGCTGAGATTAAGGTTTGTGTCGGCGAGGTGCGCGGGCTACGCAGAGACCTCGCGGCTGCGACAACTAAGATCGCCGCCGCGGCCGCTGCGACTCGACCTACGTATGCGTCGCTGGCCGGCAAATCAAAACCGACACCGCCGACGGCAGCGGGCGTGACATCGGAGACGGCTGCGACGGTTTCTGCGTCGCCCCCCCTGCGGACCTCGCCCACCACCACAGTGCCTACACCTACAACCAGCTATGCGGCGATCGTGACGGCCAAGGGACCTATCAGCAGCAGGCAGGAGGCGGTGACTGCGTTCCGGCAGGCCATCACCTACAAGAAGTCGAGCTATGCACCTGTCAAAGTCAAACCACTGTCGAACAACAAACTCCGCGTCGAATTCGTTACGGCAGAGCAGCGTAACGATACGCTGAACCGACTAAAGGATTCGGATAAGGTGAGCGCGGTAGCGGCCAATAAAACCAGGCCAATGTTTATACTCAAGGGTATATCGAAGGATGTCACGGCAGAGGAAATCATACACGTCCTTAAGACACAAAATCCGGGAGTCGGGGACCCAGCCAGCGAGACCGACATCCAGCTGCGTTTCCTTAGGCAGAACAAGAACACCAACTTATACAATGCTGTGCTGTCAGCGGAGACCGGAGTCTGGAGGAGGGTGATGGAGCTGGAGCGCGTGAACATAGACCATCAAAGGGTCCGCGTGCACGGCTTCACCCCCTTCCTTCAGTGCCACCGGTGCTTCCAATTCGGCCACACAATGAAAAACTGCGGCCGCGACTCGCCGTCCCCCTGCGTCCACTGCGCCAACACGGCGCACAAGGAGGCCGACTGCCCGGAGAGGGAAAGGAGAGCCCCACCTAAGTGCTATAATTGTATTAACAGAAATGCGAAGTTCAACTTAAAAGGGGATGAGGCTCATAGAGCCGATTCACCCGCATGTCCAGTCCTGCGAGCCATGAGGAACCGGGTGGAGTCGAACGTCGATTATGGGGTGTAGCTCTTTTGGTATAATTCAGTGTAACTTAGACAGATCAAAGAGCTGCCTCCAGGAGTTCACCCGCTTCTTCATGGAGAGCGCACATTCTTTTGCCCTCGTTTCGGAGCCGTACATCGGCGCCGGAAGCGAGGTTAAACCAATACAGGGTCTCAACATCTTTCAATTTCCGGGCAGTCACAAAGTCAAGGCTTGCATTTTGGCAAAGACAACAACCTCTGTCATTGGATTGTCGCAATTTTCCTCGGCCAATCTGTGCGTCGTGCAGGCAAGAGCGGGACCGAGGAAAATTCATCTTGCATCTGTGTACATTGAGCCCAACGAGGACACTCTGGGCACGCTGGCGGCGGTAGAGAACTTTGTGGGCCGGGTTGGAGGCGCCGGTTGCATAGTTGGCGGGGACTTTAACGGCTGGCACCCACTCTGGGGCAGCAGAACATCCAATGAAAGGGGCAGGGCTGTGATGGACATGGTACACGGGAGGGATCTTTTCGTTTGCAATGTTGGGGAGGTCCCCACGTTTGAGACGGTAACACACGGGAGAATAAGGGAGTCAATCGTTGACATCACGCTCGCGTCGGCGGACGTCGCTGACTGGGTCACTGGCTGGCGGGTGAACCTAGAGGGCTGTCCAATTTCTCAGCACAATGCCATCGAATATACACTCACCCTGGACCATAAACTTGATCAACCGACAGACAGGACTTCCACCTTTATGTACAACAGTGAAAAAGCCCAGTGGGCCAAATTCAAAACATCGCTACACACACAAATGACTCTTGCGGACACACTTGAACAAGACATTCACAACATGGACACAAAGCAATTGGACTCTTTCATAGCGCACATCACAGACATAATACACACAGCGTGTCAGGATTCGATGCCGGTCAAGAAGCCTGGGGGACGCCATAAACCACCATGGTGGACAGAAGCCTTGGAGACCCGTAGAAAGGAGGTAATTGACCTACACCGGAAACTTCACGCTGCAGTCAAACACAACAACGTTCTCAGGGCACACACACAGACACATCGCACCCCTAACACACAGGCACATCACACACCTCATCAGGACATCACACCGGAGGCGCTCGCTGCGGAACTTTCTTCCTTAAAGAGAATTTATGCCGATGAACTCAGGGAAGCCTCTTCGAATAATTTTAGAGAGTTCTGCAACTTGCAGACCGGGGAGAACGTGTGGTCTTTAACTAATCGTCTCATTAAGGACTCCAATCCGAGGAGGGCTCCGGTTACGCTGCACGCTCAAGGTACCCACACGTCGGATGGGAGGGAAACGGCTCAGGCTTTACTTGACCATTTCTTCCCGGATGACACCCACACACAAGACACGCACCCGCGACACCGCGAGCTGCGCCAGAGAGCGCAAGCCTCACCCAACACCAACGATGATCTACCATTCGCCAGGGAAGAGGTGCTAGAACTTTTGGGACAGATGAGTCACAAAAGAGCGCCGGGTTTGGATCACCTCACGTCTGACATCTGTTATCAGTTCGCGGCAGCATACCCGCAGCTGATAACGGATGTGATGAACAGGTGTCTCGATCTGCGTTACTTCCCTGGCGAGTGGAAGACTGCCTACATAAAAATCATTCCTAAACCCGGGAAATCAAACTACACTAAGTTGGACGCGCATAGGCCAATTGGCCTCATTCCTGTGTTTGGCAAACTGCTGGAGAAGTTATTTATTAAGCGTGTAACCTATGCGCTTGATCAAATGAGCATGAACCACCCAATGCAATTCGGCTTTAGAGAACAAAAGAACACGGTGATGGCCATTGACGCGGCCCTCTCGAGGATCCGGCGCGCTAAGGCGGGCGGGGACCTTGTGGTGGCGGTGTCACTGGACATCAAATCCGCGTTCAACAACGCTTGGTGGCCAGCGCTTTTAGAGAGGCTGCGCAACGCAGGGTGTCCGAATAACATCTTTGAACTAATCACAAGCTATCTCACGGATCGCACAGCAATCTTAGACTATGCTGGAGCTCGGGTCTCAAAAACTACAACTAAGGGGTGTGTACAGGGCTCGGCCTGCGGCCCCGTTCTGTGGAACCTGATTTTAGACGAACTACTAGAAACACAGCTCCCGGAGGGGTGTCATATCCAGGCATACGCCGATGATGTGCTTCTGATCTCACAAGCAAACACAGCATACACCCTACAGGACAAAACAAACAAGGCTTTACACATCATAGCGGAATGGGGCAGGAGCGTCAAGCTCTGCTTCGGACCGGATAAAACAAAGCTCATCTCATTTACCGGAAAGGCGGAGGCGGCTCACATCACTATGGAGGGACAGGTCCTCCCCTTTGTGAGGGAAGTTAAATATCTAGGGGTTGTAATAGATCAAAAATTACTGTTTAACCAACACATACAACACGTGATAAGCAAGGCCACGCGTATATTCAGCAAGCT
The DNA here is from genome assembly GCA_029955525.1 of Oeneis ivallda. Lineage (NCBI taxonomy): Eukaryota > Metazoa > Arthropoda > Insecta > Lepidoptera > Nymphalidae > Oeneis > Oeneis ivallda. The sequence goes on along the minus strand of JARPMR010000016.1, from coordinate 25,201,856 downwards.
TTGCCTCTTCTGCAGGCCCACTTGGGGGGCGCACCCAGAAAATGTTCGGACAATATATCGTCAAGTGATCGAGCCAATCATCACTTACGCGGCGGGCATATGGGGGCATGTGGCCATCAAAAAAGGAGTTAAAAGAAAGCTGTTGAGTATGCAGCGGGGCTTTGCTATCAGGGCAATCAGGGGCTTCCATACCATTTCCACAACAGCGGCGATAGCCTTAGCTCAATTTACTCCGTTAGACCTTAAAGTTCGCGAGGTACATGCAATCGAACAAACAAAACTCACGCGAACCACACAATTCCTGCCAGAGGACATTCACCTAGAATGTCCTACACCTCCACACAAACTGTTGCATCCCGCCTCTCGGGTCACAGTGTTATATGAACTACACAACGACGCCGAACTAACAAGCTTGCACACTACACCTCATAATACAGTCATCTACACGGACGGCAGCAAGCAGGAAAGCGGAGCAGTTGGTGCGGCTTTTGTGGGCTATGACGGAAACAATGTCATCAACACCAAAAAGTTCAAGCCGCACGACAGCTGCTCCGTCTTCCAGGCTGAGCTGTATGCAATACATAGGGCATGCTTATGGGCAGCGAAACACTCACACGCCAACAAACAAGAACACCGCACATACAGCATACTCTCTGATTCTAGAGCTGCTCTGGCGGCTCTGCATGAAAGGAGTAACACAAACCCCCTGGTTGCATCCATACACAAAACGGTACACTTAACCCCCGCAAAATTTCACTTCGCGTGGGTCAGGGCGCATGTCGGCGTTGCTGGGAACGAGGCAGCTGACGAGGCAGCTAAGGATGGAACAGCGCTACATAAGCAGCCCGATTACTCCGAGTTCCCCATCAGTTTTGTCAAACACAGAGTTCGCTGTGAAACTCGTCGCATCTGGCAAGCCAGATACACTAGTTCGGATCAAGGGGCCCATACACGAACCCTGCTACCCAATTTACAGGACATTAGGACATTATCGCAACATATCAGAACCTCATTTTACACCACGCAATGGCTCACCGGACACGGATTCCATAAGCAGTACTTAAAACGATTCAAGATCGTAGAGGACGATCTCTGTCCGTGCGATAATACGTCGGTCCAAACGGTAGAACATTTAGTAAAAGAATGCCCGCAATTCTCGATACACAGATACAGGCACGAAATGCACTGTAAGCTGCTGCGGCGTTCACCTTATTCGATAACAGACATGCTGTCAAAGCACAGCTGCATCGAGTCCCTGACGAAATTTGTTGAGCATATATTCAAAACGGTAAAAGGGCTCAATCAAACTGACAGCTAATGACTCTACTTGAAATTATTGAGGAACTAATTATTGCTTAAGAACTTGTGTTATGCTATGTTACACCTAATTAATTACTCTGTGTTTGCATGTTGGTGTTGAGAGCATTATTTGCTTGCGGCACTGAGATTTCAATTATCTCAATTGTAATGTTTCGTTTGTAAGTAATTTAAAAATGTATAGTATATTATAAAGTAATATTGTGTTAAAAATTATATGGCTATATTGTGTATGGTAATATAATAATAATAATATTGTAGAGAAAAAAAAAAAAAAAAAAAAAAAAAAAAAAAAAAAAAAAAAAAAAAAAAAAAAAAAGTATACTATATTATAAAGTAGTATTGTGTTAAAAATTATATGGTTAAATTGTGTATGGTAATATAATAATAATAATATTGTGGAAAAAAAAAAAAAAAAAAAAAAAAAAAAAAAAAAAAAAAAAAGTAATAATGTACTATATTATACAGTAATATTGTGCTAGAAATATTATATAGGGTAATATTGTATTTTGTATGTTATGTGTTTGTAGAGGGGCTGGGAGGAGTAAAACGTATCAAATAGCGGGAGCAACTCTCAGCCCTTCAACCCCCTCGTGTTAATGTGTCAACTATTGTGATTTAATTAATAAAATCTCATTTGTGGCTAACTTAGATTAAGAAAAAAAAAAAAAAAAAAAAAAAAAAAAAAAAAAACCTAACCTAACCTAACCTAACCTAACCTAACCTAACCTAACCTAACCTAACCTAACCTAACCTAACCTAACCTAACCTAACCTAACCTAACCTAACCTAACCTAACCTAACCTAACCTAACCTAACCTAACCTAACCTAACCTAACCTAACCTAACCTAACCTAACCTAACCTAACCTAACCTAACCTAACCTAACCTAACCTAACCTAACCTAACCTAACCTAACCTAACCTAACCTAACCTAACCTAACCTAACCTAACCTAACCTAACCTAACCTAACCTAACCTAACCTAACCTAACCTAACCTAACCTAACCTAACCTAACCTAACCTAACCTAACCTAACCTAACCTAACCTAACCTAACCTAACCTAACCTAACCTAACCTAACCTAACCTAACCTAACCTAACCTAACCTAACCTAACCTAACCTAACCTAACCTAACCTAACCTAACCTAACCTAACCTAACCTAACCTAACCTAACCTAACCTAACCTAACCTAACCTAACCTAACCTAACCTAACCTAACCTAACCTAACCTAACCTAACCTAACCTAACCTAACCTAACCTAACCTAACCTAACCTAACCTAACCTAACCTAACCTAACCTAACCTAACCTAACCTAACCTAACCTAACCTAACCTAACCTAACCTAACCTAACCTAACCTAACCTAACCTAACCTAACCTAACCTAACCTAACCTAACCTAACCTAACCTAACCTAACCTAACCTAACCTAACCTAACCTAACCTAACCTAACCTAACCTAACCTAACCTAACCTAACCTAACCTAACCTAACCTAACCTAACCTAACCTAACCTAACCTAACCTAACCTAACCTAACCTAACCTAACCTAACCTAACCTAACCTAACCTAACCTAACCTAACCTAACCTAACCTAACCTAACCTAACCTAACCTAACCTAACCTAACCTAACCTAACCTAACCTAACCTAACCTAACCTAACCTAACCTAACCTAACCTAACCTAACCTAACCTAACCTAACCTAACCTAACCTAACCTAACCTAACCTAACCTAACCTAACCTAACCTAACCAAGCTAAACCTCAAACGCGTCAGACACAACTACATCAAACGTACAACACGAACATACAACACACGGAAAGCCAACTGGACCCGGTTTCATGAGAAACTGGGCCAAGTTTTGCAATCCAACAATATCACAGCCACTAACATTACACACATAGAAACAGTAACACAATTAGAAGAGACCATAAACAAACTCATACATGCAATGATTGACGCGAGTGAGCATGCAATTCCAAAAATTAAAAAGAAAGAAACACTTTCGGTGCCATGGTGGTCCGACGAGCTGGCGACGCTAAAGCGCGAGGTGGCTACCAAGAAGAGAAGGATCCGGTGTGCGGCACCGATTCGTCGCGCCAAAGTGGTCGATGAGTACCTGGAGGCAAAAACCAGGTACGAGGCCGAGGAAAAGGAAGCACAGACCAGATCTTGGAAAAACTTTTGCGAGAAGCAAGACCGGGAATCTCTCTGGGGGGGGATTTACAGGGTGCTGGGCAGGACAACCAAACGGGAGGAGGACCCACCACTGATAGTGGATGGCATAGAATTCGATGCCAAAAGTTCGGCCCGTCTCATGGCTGAGACTTTCTACCCTGGGGACTCCGAAGAGCACGACTCCGAGGAGCACCGGCGGGTGAGAGTCCTGGCCGAATCCATAGATATTGAGACTACCTCAGACACGCGGGACCCTCCCTTTACTCTCCTGGAATTAAAATTGGCAAGCTCCTCCTTTAATCCGAAGAAGGCTCCAGGTGCGGATGGCCTCACCGCTGATATATGTCTGCGCACCATAAACCTAGACCCGGAGCTCTTCCTGTGCCTGTTTAACCGGTGCCTGGCACTCCACTACTTTCCCAGGGCCTGGAAGGAGGCCACGGTGATCTTCCTCCGGAAGCCGGGGAAGCCCACCTATACGGCTCCCAAGTCATATCGTCCCATTGGACTCCTTCCTGTACTTGGCAAGGTGCTGGAAAAGATGCTTGTCGCCAGGCTGCAGTATCACCTTGCACCCAACCTTAGCACCCGCCAGTTTGGCTTTATGCCCCAGCGTAGCACCGAAGATGCCCTCTATACCTTAGTGAAGCACATAAGACAAAACTTGGAGAGAAAGAAAATAGTTGTCCTGATTTCATTGGATATAGAGGGCGCCTTCGACAACGCTTGGTGGCCAAAAATAAAAGTCAGATTGGTGGAAGAGAAATGCCCCATAAATATCCGGCGACTTATGAGCAGTTACCTGAGCGACAGGCGAGTTAGAGTTAGATACTGTGGAGAAGAGCATGTGATAGGTACTGGGAAGGGGTGTGTGCAGGGATCTATCGGTGGACCAATATTATGGAACTTACTCTTGGACCCATTGCTTCGAGACCTGGAAACCAGTGGAGAGTATGTACAGGCTTTTGCTGATGATGTGGTGATGGTATTTGAAGGTGACACGGCCCTCGAGATCGAGCAGCGGGCCAATGCCGCCCTAGAACGTGTCGCGGCGTGGGGAACAGCTAATAAACTTCGTTTTGCGCCTCAAAAGACCAATGCAATGGTTATGACGCGCAGACTGAAGTACGACAACCCGCGCCTTCACATGGGCGGGGTCGGCATTGTCTTGACCGACGAAATTAAGCTATTGGGAGTTACCATAGACCGAAAACTAACATTCAACTCCCATGTTGCGAACGTCTGTAGACGCGCGGTCGCCTTTTATCATCAACTGGCACGAGCAGCCAAGATAAGCTGGGGCCTTCACTCCGGAATAATCCGCATTATTTACACAGCGGTGGTCGAACCGGTAATCCTGTATGCCGCCGGCGTATGGGCGCCTGCGGTGGATAAGCTTGGAATCCAAAAGCAGCTGAACGTGGTCCAGCGTGGCTTCGCACAGAAGCTTTGTAGGGCATACCGCACGGTCTCCCTAAACTCGGCACTGTTACTGGCTGGGATACTCCCCCTGGACCTCCGCGTCCGCGAAGCTGCGGAGCTATATGAAGCGAAGAAGGGGGTGCCCCAGCCAGGGATAGGAGATCGTGAGGTCGAGCGGATGTCCTCAGCCCTACGGTCGCCACATCCCGCCTGTCATGTCGACATTGAGCTCGAATATCTGGTGGACCAAGAACAACTCGCGGCTAACAATGCGAACGATTTCAACATTTATACAGACGGCAGTAAGATTGAGGGCAAGGTGGGTGCGGCGCTATCCATATGGAGTGGCGCAGTCGAAACCAATGCCCTCAAGCTTACCTTGCCGTCGTATTGCACAGTTTACCAGGCGGAGCTCCTGGCGATATGCCGGGCGGCACAAATTGCTGCGGAAAAATTGGCCGGATCGGTCGGCATCTACTCCGATTCATTATCGGCGCTCCAAACTTTGCAGAACCCAAAGGCCCTCCACCCCCTAGCCGTAGAGGCACGGGGGTTTTTGCGTGGTGCTTTGCTCCAGAGTAGACGTATAAGTCTGTTCTGGATCAAGGCCCACGCAGGACTGGAGGGGAATGAGCGTGCCGATCACCTGGCCAAAGAGGCCGCACTTAAATCAAAACGCCGTTTTGACTACGACAGCTGTCCCGTTTCATTCGTCAAGAGAAGCATTCGCATGCGGTCTCTTGGCGAGTGGAACGGTCGGTATCAGGCTGGTGAAACCGCTGGCGTCACGAAGAAGTTCTTCCCCGATGCGGTGGCGGCATACAGGATCGTCAGCAAGATAGAGGTGGACGGACTCGTCACCCAGGTGTTGACGGGGCATGGTGGATTCTCCGAGTACTTGTATCGTTTCAAGTGCAAGGAGAGTCCGTCATGCGTCTGCGACCCCGGGGAGTCAGAGTCCGTCCTTCACGTTCTGTTTGACTGCCCGGTCCACACATATAGAAGGGCAAAGTTGGAGAAAGAATTGGGGTTCGAAATAGCAGCAAACAATATAGCGAACGTAATGAAGGATAGTAAGAGTAGAGCCGCATTCCTAAAATTTTGTAAATATATATGTAGAATAGTGAACAATAGAAATAGTACATAAAGTATGCTGGACAAATATAATGTTATAATATCTGTAACCAGCTTACGAATATAAAATTGTAAAGTATTAGGATAGGCACTAGCATGTACAACTAATAATAAGTAGCAATAATTAATATTGTATAGTTATTATTAAGATATAACACAATTGTATAGATGTAAGAAAATAATGTAAATACAGAAAATAAATAAAGTTAAACCCAGAACTAGTACCAACAGAAAATATAGAAATAACAAAGGAAGGGAACCCACCCATCGGGAGAAAGATGAGGAATGCAAGAAAGATATAGTATGAGGAATGATAGTGCGAGAGGCATACGAGTGAGAACTGGAATGAAAGAGTCGAAAACAAAAAACAGGAGGGCACAATCTCTAATTCTGTTAGAGGGTTAGTATTAAAAAAAAAAAAAAAAAAAAAAAAAAAAAAAGAAAAAAAAAAAAAAAAAAAAAAAAAAAAAAAAAAAAAAAAAAAGAAAAAAAAAAAAAAAAAAAAAAAAAAAAAAAAAAAAACCTAACCTAACCTAACCTAACCTAACCTAACCTAACCTAACCTAACCTAACCTAACCTAACCTAACCTAACCTAACCTAACCTAACCTAACCTAACCTAACCTAACCTAACCTAACCTAACCTAACCTAACCTAACCTAACCTAACCTAACCTAACCTAACCTAACCTAACCTAACCTAACCTAACCTAACCTAACCTAACCTAACCTAACCTAACCTAACCTAACCTAACCTAACCTAACCTAACCTAACCTAACCTAACCTAACCTTTTTTTTTTTTTTTTTAACGTGGGGAAATCCTCATGGATACCTTTGCATCTGGGGGAATGCAAAGGTTATGTCGGACTCTTACCGACTAAAACCCCACGGTGTTCCATCTCGTCACTGGTTTAGTTGGGCACAGGGTCGCTCGCGCATTCTACTGTAACCCAGCCGTGGTGCCCGCCAAAGCAGGCCCTGCGTTAGGACTTTAAGTCCGTTATTTTCAGCGGAAAGGTGGCACGCCAGGAACACTGGGCGTGCCTTACATCTAGAGGACCTATACTCTTGCGAGCGGCAGACTCCCCACGTCTGCCACCCGGAGGTCCTGCTTAAGGGGGCAGGCGACGGTCGTGGACAGCTCGCCTGCGCCCAATTCTCTTTCGGCGGATGGGATGAGAGTCCACGTCTTCCTCTCTCATCCGCTCCGCTGCCTCCTTTTCCCTCATTACTTCCTCGCTGAAGGAAACAATCGCATTCCAAGCCGTCTCACTGCCCACCATGGCTTTAACCACTGTAGGCAATGAGAGGTCCTGCCCCAGAATTGCTTCCAGAGACCGGCGTGGCTCAGTCCACGCCGGACATTCCACCAGTGTATGTATTGCCGTGTCTGTGGAATGCCCACATTGATGACACTCCTCTCTGGGCTCTCTTCGTGCCACCTTGCACAGGTATTTTCCGAAGCACCCGTGCCCCGAAAGAACCTGTACAAGATGGAACGTAAGCGCTCCGTGCCTCCTTTTCGTCCATTCCTTGAGCACAGGCCGGACTGCCTCAATGGTCATGTGACCGGCAGTGGGTGTTTCGAGTCTCCGCTGCCAGTGGGAGAGGAGCTCATCCTGCGCATCTCGTCGCCACCCTTCTACTTCCATCTGAGAGGGGTGTTCCCCCCGTATTCGGGCGTCCACCTTCTTCTGGTACACGCAAGCAAGAGCCATAGCGTCTAGGTCCCATGGTGGGGTTCCAGCCAAGACACAGGCTGCCTCGTGGGATATTGTACGGTATCCTCTTATTACTCTGACCGCCATGACACGCTGCGGTCTCCGCAGCAGAGGCCTTGTTCGGGTAGTCAGAGCGTCTACCCAGATAGGAGCCCCGTATAAGGCCATCGACCGTACAACACCTGTGTATAGACGACGGCAGCCAGCATTTGGTCCATTCACATTTGGGAGGAGCCGACTAAGCGCCCCGGCTGCTCTAATGAGCTTGGGAGCAAGTCGCCGGAAGTGCTCCTCGAACCTCCATCGACTGTCAAGAACAAGTCCGAGATATTTCATCGTCGACTCGACAGCGATGGAAACTCCACCCACTACCAGGGCTGCACCAGCTGGAGGAGCCATTCTTGGCCCGTGGAAGCACAAAGCTTCTGATTTATTTAGGGCTACCTTCAACCCCAACCGTTGAATTCGTGCCACGACTTGGGCAACGCCCGCCGTAGCAAGTTCACGCGCCTCATTGAAGCTACCAGCACTCGCAGTCACAAGGGTGTCGTCTGCGTAGCACGTTACGTCAACACCCTGATAATTACCGCCCCGCAGAACCCAGTCGTACCCGATGTTCCACAACAGTGGTCCTAGGACTGACCCCTGTGGAACACCGCGCGACACTTCTCGCCGTACCCATTCATCGCGTACAGGGTATACGACAGCTCTGTCCGACAGGTAGGCTTCTATTATGCGCCGCAAATATGCAGGAAGTGCATGGTACCGCAATGCCTCTCTGATGGTGCCCCAGGGCAAGGTGTTGAAAGCGTTAGCGATGTCAAGAGACACCGCCAGAACAACCTTGCCACGAGACGTTGCGTCCTCCGACAAGGCTCTCACCCGAGCAATGGCGTCGACTGTGGACCTACCCCGGCGGAAACCAAACTGGTGCTCACTAAGGCCCGGGCCTGTCTCCTCTAGATGGCGGACGATTCGAGCTGAGATTACTCTTTCGAGGAGCTTTCCCAAATCGTTCAGCAGAACTATTGGTCGGTATGCTGATGGCGAGTCAGCAGGACGTCCTTCCTTTCGCAGCAGGACCAGTTTTCCCGTTTTCCACAGACGCGGAAACTGACCCCGCTCCAAACAAGCACTAAATAATGCCCGAACTTGTGGCTCCAGCGGGCCAAGAGCCAACACCCACGCACGGCCGGGAATGCCATCTGGTCCCGGAGCAACATTCTTAGACTGGAGTCGCAGTAGTGCTGCCCTCAGCTCACCCTCAGAAACTTCAGGAGCACTCAACCAGGGTAAGTCTCCCTCCCTGGATGTGGTCATACGCGGTGGTTCCTGTTCAGGTATGTTAGGAAACAGGGCATCCACCACTGAGTTCAGCAGTTGGGGCTGTAGGCTTTCGGTCAAAGGGGGAACCCTGGGCCGAAGCTTTTTCATGACCATCTTGTAGGGCTTACCCCACGGATCATTATTGAGGCTCTCAAGCATGATCTCTTCTGCTAGGTCTTTTGCCGATTTAATGGCCAGCTTAAGTGCTACCTTGGCACTTTAAGTGCTACCTTGGCACTCTTGTAAGTATTGTACAAGCGCTCCTCCTCAACTTCATCGCGTGGGCGACGTCTTCGGCATCGTGTGTATGGGCGCCTCGCTTCAATACATGTTCTGCGGAGCTTTGCTATTTCAGCAGACCACCAGTATACCGCACCGCTTGGCGCATGAGGGCCGATACGCGACATGGCCACGTCGCAAATTTGCGTCATGGTTTCGTCTAGCCTCACGACTTCCTCATGCACCTCTACCGGAGTTCTCGTCCCGGTAACCCACGCCTGCACAATTGCTGCCTCAATAAGCAACTCCCGGTTAAGACTTTTTAATGACCACCGAGGACGGTCATCTCTTCGTAATCGATCTGGGGCACTTTCGACCATTTCGTTTGAAGGCATTATGTCAAACTGAATGTACCGATGGTCTGACAGCGTCTCCTCATCTTCCAACACTGTCCAATTCTGGACGCGGCGTGCCAGGGCAGCATCAGCGAATGTAACATCCACAATAGAGCTTCCCTGATGACGCACGCATGTGGGGGTTGATCCTCGGTTCAAAACTGCGAGTCCCGTAAGCACGGCCCACTCCTCCAATACTGCTCCGCGCGCGTCAGTCGTCGGCGATCCCCACGCCGTAGACTTGGCGTTGAAATCGCCAGCCACGAGCACCCGGTTGGGGTGACTTCGGCCGATCTGAACTCTCAATTGGTCCAGGTAATCCTCGAACTCCGTTAGACTGCGGTTTGGTGAGAAATATACGCCGATTACCATCATACGCCCCATAAGAGCCGCTACGTATCCCCTACCCTTCACGACTTGTTCGAACGCAGGGGAACTTGCCGCAGTTTGGGTGACCAAGGCTACAAAACCGTCTTGATCTCCTATCCAGTTATCCCTAGTGGGAACGGAGTAGGGTTCAGCAATCACAGCTATGTGGATCAACCGTTCTGCCATGCTCTGGAGCAGAAGGTCCTGGGCTCTGGCACAATGGTTGATATTCGCCTGTATAAAATGTATAGCCATCTTAATCGATTACCATGTTCGCCCCTTCTTGGTGTCGCGTCTCACCGGAATTAGTGGACGGGCACTCAGGCTGCGAGGAGGCCTTGGTGCCGTCGCCAGTCTTACTACCTTTCTTTTTGGGTGGGGGGTGACAGTTACCACCTCCCAGTCTATGCTTGGCAGGTTTTCCTGCCGCTGCACACAACGAACAATTAGGTTCAGCCGAGCAATCAGCCGCCTTGTGACCCACAGTGCCGCAACGGTAGCACTCGTTACTGCGATCTATCTCCGCCGTGCACGTTGAGCTAACATGTCCAATCTGTAAGCACCTAAAGCAACGCAAAGGTCTTTGCTTTAGGAGCCGAACACGAGCGGTAATCCAACCAATTGTAATGCGATCTTCGCTCACAACTTTTTTAGCGGCAGCAATTGGGCAGCTAACCCAAACTGTTCCTGACCCTTTGGGGGCACGTTGGACTGTCCCCACTTTAACCAGCTCAACCGGGCACCCACCTTTCAGTGCTACCGCAGCAGCAATCTCTTTCCCATCTAACGAGTCATCTAGCCCGAAAATTCTCAGGTCTGCACATTTTGTTGGCCTAGACACTTTGGCAATCTCCTCTGGTATCAATTCTCTTAGTTTTTGGGCCAGGGAGTCAGCCATTTTTGCACCCGATTCTCCGGGAACCTCCAGGACACGGGCACCAGTGGCAGCCTGCCGGAATCTCACACTGGGGATACCTATGCCAGAGAGATCAATTCTGGACCTCGCCTGAGACAGTACTTCTTTATAGGTCATGCCTCTTTCTTCTGCCCCGGGTTGCAGCGTGACAATGACCGCTGCTGTTCGAGGAAGACGCAGCTTCCTAGGCTTGCTAGCCTTCGTTTTCGCCTTAGGTGTAACCTTTCCTTTCACCTTTTTTCCGGACTTTCCGACCTTCGTCCATCCTCCCTCAGTATTTCCAGCAGCCGGAGAAGCGGTTGGAGTCGGAGTTGGAGCCGAAGTTGGAGCACTTGCCCCGCTCCGGTTCGGTGGCACCGGTGCCGTACGCTTCTTGCTCTTCTTGCTTTTCTCGCCTTTATCGCTAGGTTCTGTCGTCGCTGTCGGCACTTTCGCTTGCGATTCCTGATCTTGGGCAGCAGTTTTATCTCTGCTACGCTTGTCTGAAGCGAGTGGAGGCCGAAGCCTCTCCTCTGGTGGCAGCCTTTGCTCTAAAGCTGCCATCCGCGCGTCTATCATTTTTCCCACCTGGATCATGATAGATCGCGCCAGTTCATCAGCTGTTCCGTCCTTGCTACAAGTCTCCGGCGGCGCTGTCGCCCTAGGAGCAGAGGCAGGTGGCTGAGGCGCAGGATGGCCGTCTCCACCAAACCGCGCCACCTCCCTTCGCAGTTCCGCCATCTCCTTACGGAGCTCTGCTACTTCCCGCCTAAGGCACGCATTCTCGGCCTGCAGCTTGGCGGCCTCACCTTCGGAGAATTTGCTGTTAAGGGCCTCTACTGCCTCTTTGATGGAACTACCAGCGTCTTTGAGGGCACGCGTGAAGGTGCCCTTCAAGTTCTTGGATTTGGACGCGACCCGGAGGATCACGTCCACATCGTTGCACACCCGCTGTGTTAGAACGGCGCTATCAATGGTAGTGTGCATTCCCAGGGATGCCCTCGCCAAACTGGCACAGCGGGCCGTTTCCTGAATTTCTTCTTCACTGTCGACAGACCTGGGTTTTAGAAAATCAGCCTTGCGGCTGTTTCCTTGAGACTCAGTTGGAGCCTCGTCCGCCTCACTGGTTGAGGTCGCCGATTTATTGGGGCGTTTCCTCTTAACCGTTGATTGACCTTTACTCGGTCGCCCTCTGTCTTTAGAAGAGCGCAGCGGTCTACTATTGGACTCCGACTCTGACGTTCCAGTCAAGTCCATAGAGTCAACTACGCTTACCCTCTCCATCACCATATCCTCTTCATCTTCCTTTCCACGTCTTGCCACACTCACATTTCCCCCCTGCACATTTCCTTCTTCTTCCCTACTACTTTCATCCCCACCTACCCCCATATAGCGTCGGTTGGCCCTCCCGTATACGTCTGGGCCGATGCACCGGCTGTCCGGTGCACCAAGGGATTCCCCACCGGCAATGCCAGCGGGACCCTCCCGGGTAGTTTTTTTCAACGGCGCTTTTTCCATGTTTTTGTTTTTGAGGGGCGCCCTAGCGACTGCACACCTAACAGCCACGCATCCCATCGGCGGGCGCCAGACCTTGGGATTAGGGAGCGTTCCCGCTCACTTCGGTTATTTTTTCAAGAGGTTTTCTTCCTCTCAGTGCCACAAAGCCGAGGCAACAATTGGGCGTTCCCGCCGTCTTCGGTTATTTTTTACTGAGGTTTTCTTCCTCACACCGGCGTTTCCGCCCCATCCCCCGAGGCATCACACCCCAGTTCCATCAGCTATGCCCTCTACTAATTAGAGGGACACGTTGAGAAACCCCCTCCTGCCAGGTCAATTAGCCATGGCTAACAATATCCCATATAGGGAAATTATTAACCAAGTTACCGGAGTGCACCGACCCAAATGTTGCTCTTCCCCCCGGACGTATCCGAAAGGAATCGCAGCACTCAGGCACACGTGGAGGTTACCTGGCTGGCACTCCAACCTAACCTAACCTAACCTAACCTAACCTAACCTAACCTAACCTAACCTAACCTAACCTAACCTAACCTAACCTAACCTAACCTAACCTAACCTAACCTAACCTAACCTAACCTAACCCAGTACTAGTCTAGTGGCAGGACATACTACTCACAACTCCCTTTTAAAAATTATTTTAACTGGGTAGTTTTGTCCCTGCGTGCGCGAGTTTTTGTGCAGTGAATTGTACAGTGGCAACTCACAAGGATTAGTGTTTGCAGCAAAATCCAGCGGCGATTTTCGGAGTTACAACCGTTCAACTTTGAGCAGCCGCTGCAATAAGCACGCTGCTCGGACAGGCGAGTCACAAGCACCAAACCGCAGCGCTCAAAGAGAGGAAGCAGAAGGCGGAAACCGCGTGCCAATCGGACGTCTGGATCCCAAATTATAGCTAAGTGGATCAACCTGAAAACACGTGGTCACCACGCGGTTTACCGCGTGGAAAATTACAGATAACCTCGTGGTAGCCACAACACGTGTAGGCGAGACGTAAGCCCGCGACGCCCGGAGCCCTCCTTGACGGACTGAAGACTGCGCCCCAGCGGAGACCAGGCCTGAGGAAGAGATCACGCCAGGAAGAAAGGTGAGCTCGAGGGAACTCAACAACCCCCCCACCAAAATTACCCGTGCTTGGGCTTATTTGACTCAGCTCGCCCAGCACTTTCCACATACGAACCCCCCAAACAAAATCCAAGACCCCTCAGACCCCCCAGACCCCCCACACTTTCAGACCCCCTACGTTAAATTTTTCCCGTACTTTTTCCTACCTTAGACCCCACAGTACTCAGACCTCCCAGACCCCCTCAGACCCCCAGACCCCTCAGACCCCCCAGACCCCCGACCCCCTAAATCGTCCCCCCACGGGAGACCTCCCAGACCCCCCACTTTTTTGATACGTTAAATCGACTCCCCACGAAACTTCCCCTCCCCCCCCCCCCCGGAGCAAAACCCCCCCGGGCTATAACTCGGGAACCGTAAGAGATAACCCCCCCGAGTTTGGGCTCATTCGACGCGCCTTGGAGAAAGGAAACTTTTGGCTCCGCCAGAATTCCCAAATTCCTACTGCGCTTAGCCCTTTTGCCCAAAAACCATCTTTGGGTCCACGTCACCTGCGAACCCAGGAACGAACTCCATAAAAATCTCCCCCCCCCCTCGAGCAAAAACCCCGCGGCAGTTATCTCAGGAACTACTGGACGCACGAACCCGAGCTTGGGCTCGTTTGAATCGCCGCGACGAGAGGAATCTTTTGGCCCCGCCAGAATCCCGGATTTCCTCAACAGATCGACCACCAGATCGAGGACAGTACGAAGCATCCACTAATCAAGCCTCCGACCACTTCACTGCACGGAGACAAGACCTCATCAAGTCCAGCACATCGGACCCCCGCGCGCACGGATACATCGCGTCGACATCAGCGCAGCAGTACTCTAGTTAGTAAATTAATTAAACTTAAGTAGTACCCATAATTTATAAATATTAAATATGTCAGCACCAAGCGACGACACTCGGGCGGCGGCGGAGACTGCATCGGTCACCTCCAAAAAGTCGACCAGGTCAGCGACATCCGTCAAGCCCGCCCCGCGCCCGGCACCGAAAGAGGTTCCGGAGGCGAGGCCGGCCAGACCCCCCCGGTCGCTGCGGGAAAAGGTCCTCACAAGGACAACATCTAGGAGGTCGTCAACGAGTGGGACCGATCAGTCCCCGCTGTCGCCTCCTCCGCTGCCCCCCACGCCTTCCCCACTCGTCATCGATGCAGCCACTGAAAAAGTTATAAAGTGGGACCAGGAGGGTATTCCCACCCTACCCCTGGAATTTGACGAGGACTTATCCGAAGGCTCTTCCATCTCGGGACGGACACCGGTAACGGGAAGACCAAGCATGATATTCTGCACGTCGAAGCGGACCGGTGTAGAAATGGACGCGGCAACAAAAACTGCCAACGAGATGTTGCTGAAAGCCAAAGACGCGCTGGAGGCAGCGGGAAATATGAAAAGAGAATGCAAAATCACGGCAATCGAGTGCATTCAAACTATGTACGAAATAGTCCTCTCGCTCTCAGACTCCAGATCCAGACACAAAAACAACCTGGAGAAAGAACGAGCCCGGCACGCACAGGAACTGGTAAGAGTGGAACGAGCTCACAACAAGGCCATCACGGAAATACACAGAGAGCTCAACCAGAAACTGAGCGAAACAAGGGCCGATATCTCCGGAAACCTGGAGGAAACAAAAGCGATCAGAAGTTGGTTGGGGTATGAAACCCAGGAACCCTACAAGAAGATAGATGCTATGGCCGCAACTATGTCAAAAATAGAAGTGGCCATAGCCGAGACTACGTTAAAGGCTCAGCACAGCCTCAGGGAAACCAGTGGTTCCACAGCAGCTGACTTTACTAAAGTAGAAAGAAGGCTAACCTCGCTAACTAACCAATTAGACGAGTTAAGGCGAAGCCTAGATACAATCAGCTGCGGCACCAACCAACTACTCGAAAGGAAAAAGACTGAGGCAAAAGCTCCGCCTCAAACGGCCGATCAAGTAGAGGGCATTGACACCATCAACGAAGTAAGAAGAGGAACAAAGGAAATACTGGGAGCAATAAAAGAAACTGAAAGGAAACTACTGGCAGCTCAGGATACACCTCAGACTACCACCTCATGTGTCAAAGTTGACATACAAGAACAACTTCACCCCCTGACAGAACGACTGGAGGCAGTGTCATCCGAGCTCCGAACGATCAGGGAGGCAAAACAAAAAACTCCTCCTCCCGTGGCGAGCATAGGTGCAGAGATTGCAATGGCGGAGCTTGCTAAGGCAAAACCAAGCAAACCGACATATGCACAAGTGGCACAGAAACCAAGGGAAATCAGGCCAAATCACACCCTGATAGTCTCGTCTACGGATCCGAAGAAGACCGGGGACAACGTCATCGAGACTATCAGGCATGCCTTGGACCTGAAAAAGACCGGGGCAAGGGTTGACCGAGTGCGTAAGGGAAGGAACCAGAAGGTAATCCTGAGCTGCAATTCCAAAGAAGACCTCCAAATAATTAAGAAGAAAACGGAATCGGACAAAACATTGAAAGTTGAAGTGGCGAAGCAAAATAACCCACTAGCTAAAATGAAAAACGTTCTAGCTTATCACTCGGACGTAGAACTGGTTGATCACATTCGCGCGCAAAACATTAACCTGCTTCGGGACATTCCCGAGCAGGAAGTGCTCATAAAGGTTCGCTACAGGAAAAAGGCGAGAAACCCCCTCGAGTGTCATCCTATCCTGGAGCTGTCACCCCTAATACATAAGCGCTTCATTGAGGCCGGGAAGGTGCACATCGACCTTCAACGTGTAACCGTAGTGGACCAGTCGCCGCTAGTGCAATGCACAAAATGCCTAGGCTTCGGGCACACCAAAGCGGTCTGCAAGGGGGAGGCATGTCTATGCAGCTACTGCGGGGATGCCCACACGTGGGAGAAATGTCCTAGCAGGCAGCAGGGCATGCCTCCAGTTTGCAAAAACTGCTCACGGTCCAAAACTGACATTACGAGCCGAGAGCATAATGCATTCAGCGAGGAATGCCCAGAAAAGCAGAAGTGGGACTCCATAGCGAGATCCAGGATCTCTTACCTCTGCTAAGGGCGCCTTGGACGACGACTGCTCCACAACGGACACAAAGAAAACACATCTGCGCTTCATCCAAGCCAACCTACAGCGTTCTAAACTGGCGACAGCGGAACTTCTGGAAGTGGCAGAGAGGAAAGGCATATCAGTGGCACTAGTCCAAGAACCCTATGTGGGGAAGGCTGGCACACTGAAACAGCATCCCGGCACAAGAGTCATCCAGTGCACTCTGAACCGCCAAAAACCAGTGAAAGCGGCAATAATAGTATTCGGCGACCAACTGGAGGTAATACACGACCCCCAGATGGTCACCGAAACCGAGGCCGCGGTTCTGCTGCTGGCAGGAACTCTGAAAATTGGAGTGCTCTCCGTGTACTATGAGGGAGACCAGGATATAGAACCTTACCTGGTACGCACGCAGTCAGCGTGCAATAAACTTACCACAAAGAACCTCATAGTCGCAGGAGACGTGAACGCTTGGAGCCCATGGTGGGGGAGCGACCTAGAATGCCCTAGAGGATCAGCATACACCGCTTTCCTGAACAGTATGGATCTCCAGATCCTGAATACGGGGACCACACCAACATTCGAGACGCACAGAGGAGATCGGCTATGCACAAGTATAGTTGACGTTACAGCCTGCAGTGCGTCTCTGATGGGCAAGGTTGAAAACTGGAGAGTGGATCGAAGCATAACAACTTCGGACCATAATGCGATAACCTTTAATCTGCGTCTTGGAGCGGCATTGGCACCACTGAAGCCATCCACGACGCGGAGGTACAATACGAAAAAGGCTCGCTGGACCGACTTCGATACACTGTTCAGGACCTCCCTTGCGGAAAGGAACATAACACCAGACTTCATCCGTAAGGTGGAAACCCCGCAGGAACTGGAAGACGCAGTAACATCCTATGTGGACGCCATACAGGAAGCATGTGATCATGCAATCCCGAAACTGGGGTCATGGAAAGGGAAACCCAAACCGCCGTGGTGGTCCAAACCATTGGGTGAAGCAAAAGCAGAGGTGTTAAGAAAGAAAAGGCGAATAAGAAACGCTGCTCCTGGACGTCGCCAAATGGTAATAGAGGAATACCTTGCTGCAAAAAACAACTACGCAGCCATGGCAAATGACGCCCAGACTGAGAGCTGGAAGGAATTCTGCCAAACCCAAGAAAAAGAGAGCATGTGGGACGGCGTGTACCGAGTCATACGGAAAACATCGAGAAGGATAGACGACACGCTGCTGAGAGACACTGAGGGTAACACCTTAAGTCCCGAAAAATCAGCGGAACTCTTGGCTAACACCTTCTATCCGGATGACACACCGGAGTCGGACAAACCATACCACACACAATTAAGGAGAAGGGTGGAGGGACACCATCTACTAAGGTCAGGATCCCTGTCAGAGGACGACCCGCCGTTCACGTTTGCAGAATTAGACGCGGTACTGCGAGCGCTAAGTCCCAAGAAGGCCCCGGGACCGGACGGGCTGACAGCGGATATCTGCACTAGAGCTATCCACTGCGGAAGGGAAGAGTTCATATCGATAGCGAATAAATGCCTGTCGCTACCATACTTCCCCAAGCTGTGGAAAGTAGCCCATGTAGTCATACTCCGTAAACCTGGGAAAGATGACTACACCCACCCGAAATCCTACAGGCCCATTGGGTTGCTCTCCATCATGGGTAAAATAGTTGAAAAAATGATGATCGCTCGGGTTCAATGGCGAATCCTACCAGCTTTAAATAGAGTGCAGTATGGGTTTATGCCCCAGCGCGGAACCGAAGACGCCCTATATGACCTAG
This sequence comes from Oeneis ivallda, assembly GCA_029955525.1. NCBI lineage: Eukaryota > Metazoa > Arthropoda > Insecta > Lepidoptera > Nymphalidae > Oeneis > Oeneis ivallda. Next base: position 25,183,435 of record JARPMR010000016.1, on the reverse strand, counting down.
TGAGTCACATCAGATCGGAGATCAAAAATAAAAAGATCGTACTGATGATATCACTGGACATAGAGGGGCCTTTGATAACGCGTGGTGGCCAGCCCTTAAACATCAGCTACTTTCAAAGAAGTGTCCCAAGAACATATACGCCATGATAGGGTCATACCTCGAGGATCGTAAGATCATCGTAAACTATGCCAGAGCACAGCATGAGCGGAACACAACCAAAGGATGCGTCCAGGGTTCCATTGGTGGACCAACCTTTTGGAACATTATCCTCGACTCATTGCTGAACCAACTTACTGGCCAAGAGGTATACTGCCAGGCGTTCGCGGACGACGTGGTTCTGGTTTTCTCCGGCCACAGTATGGATGTCTTAGAGCAAAACGCCAATAACACCTTGGCGGAAGTGGTGGAGTGGGGCAGCCGTAATAAGCTGAAATTCGCGGCACATAAAACCAGTGCCATGGTATTAACGAGAAAGCTTAAATACGACCTCCCCCAACTCCACATGTCAAACAATAGACTCCAACTAGTGGAAGAAATAAAACTGTTGGGCCTCACAATTGACCAAAGATTGACCTTTAAAGCGCACATGGCCGCCGTCAGCAAGAAAACGGCGGACATATACAAACAACTAGCGTGCGCTGCAAGAGTCACGTGGGGCCTAAACAGCGAGATAATCAGAACCATCTATGTGGCGGTGATTGAGCCCATAGTGCTGTACGCGGCAAACGTGTGGTCCCCGGCATGCGCGCTCCAGATGATCAGGAGCCAACTAGATGCTATACAAAGGGGATACGCACAAAAGATCTGCAAAGCGTACCGTACGGTCTCACTCACATCCGCACTCGTCCTCGCGGGACTACTTCCGTTAGACCTGAGAGTACAGGAAGCCGCAAGCCTATACCTGGCAAAGAAGTGCAAGTCCGGGGACTACTTACCACCGGGGAAGGAAATGGAGCAAAGGGTGCACTACCTAGACCATCCGCACCCTTCGACATTCAAAGCTATCGACTTTGAGCTCCTAGAGGAACTGAACTCAGACACCATAGACTCGCGCCGCATTACAGGACCCCTGATTTACACAGATGGTAGTAAAATTCAGGGGAAAGTAGGAGCGGCCCTCACATGGTGGGAAAATGGGTCTGAGATCAGGAACTCATCCTTCAAACTGGATCCGGCCTGTACGGTTTTCCAAGCCGAGCTTTATGCATTGCACATGGCCATCCAACAGGCCAAAGAGAGTGGCCATGCAGTAGTTAACATCATGAGTGACTCCAGATCCTCATTAGAACTACTGCACAGTCCAAAACTGAGCCACCCTCTTGCAAAATCGGCGAAGGAAAACCTGGAGCACATAAGGAGCACAGGGAGGAAAGTGCGGCTATACTGGATAAGAGCCCACGTCGGGACTCAGGGAAATGAAAGAGCTGATGAACTCGCCAAACAGGCCGCTCTAAAGGATGCAGCTCCAGATTACGACAAAATTCCTGTAGCTTACGTAAAAAAGAAAATCCGAGAAGAATCCGTGAAGAGATGGCAAGACAGATACAGCACTTCAACAACTGGGCGAGTCACTAAGCTTTTCTTCCCTGAGGTTGGCAATGCCTACAGCACGGTGAGAAAAATTAAAGTGACCCCATTGCTGTGTCAAGCCTTCACAGGTCACGGTGGACTCTCGGAATACCTATTTAGATTTAAATTAAAAAACAGCCCAGAGTGCGAATGCGACCAACATACCAGTGAAACCTCCGAGCACATAATTGTAGACTGCCCCCGTTTCATAATAGCACGAATGGATTTGGAGCACAGGATTGACACCAACATCGTCAGCTCCGAAATCCATTCAATACTTATGGACCCAATTAGAAGACCCATTTTTCTGAAGTATGTGGAGAACATATTCCGCATAGCGACCAAGCGGAACCGTACGCTGTCACCACCTAGCGTTGCCCTGGGCAGGGTGGACTGCGCAGCGAACCAACCTGGCCAAGGTACGTCCAATGCCGAACCGAGCAGGGAAGACCGGCAACCTGAGACAACATCCACAGGAGTCAGTATCCTAACCCCCACTCTGACGAACGAACAGTTCTTAAACTTGGGGGAACTCGGAAGACCAGGAATCACGATCCGCGGTGTGGCCCTGTTCATGGACGACGCCTCAGAGAGGATAGGTGTTAGCTTTTGCATAGCGAGTGCCTCGAGCAGGGTGATGATATCACCGGGGCTCGCGGCTCTTGTAAACGGAAGCACATCAAGAAACACCGTGCGGCGCAAGATATATGAGGCTCTGCCTGAGACTGCAGTGGCCGACCAAAGCTGCAGACTAGTGCGAACCAGGAACAAAACAGTCGCACTATTCAAATGGGAAACCAACAAAACCCCATTTGCTCAGGCGAGCCTGGCGCTAAGAACTCTCAGCAAGGTGGAGACAGTGACACCAAGAACTATAAGCCTGGACGCAATGGCGGTGGGATACGAGAAGGGTGAAGTGGATGACTACCTTGGGTGCATAGATATCGCTCAACGACACAGGGTCGTCATCTACGAAAATAGGGGAGAGGACCTCAGCTTCCTCAAACCGAAAAGGTCCGGACTCCGCGACACTTCAGAGCGGGAGGACAGCCCTGGAAACACCGCTGGAGCTTCACAACAAATCAGTGGGTCCGAAAAGCTCCAACAAAAGCATCAAGAAAAGAGGATGGAAGCAGGAACGCAAGACCCAGCCGCGAGGAAAAAATCAGCTATCTCCTTCACCGCGGCGGTAAACACATTTAAAGCCGCGGTACAAAGTATGTCCGGGACTAAAAAGAGAATATTGGCAGCCAGTCAAACAGACAGAGCGGGGCAGGAAACGAGTAAATTCCTGCTTCCCAGCGAACCCAAGACCTCACTTCGAGCGACACGCACCAAGGCAGATATGGGGCTAGTGGAACTCCCAAAGTTCAGAAATATATCTGGACTCCAGGACCATGTACTCAACGCCTTCCTCGAGTTTCAGGCTACCATCAAAGCCACCCAGCAGCTGAGCAGCAAAACATGCGAAGCCATTATGCAGGCTTATAAGCAAGAGAACATGGGTCTGCTCAGCGTGAGACTCGAGGAGGCTGAGGCGGCCATATACAACAACGATAGTTCCCAGATCGTAGTGGGAAACATGCACGGGAACTATATGGCTGCTTACAGCGCTACGGCGGGTTTCGTGGAACTGGACAAGGAGGGAACGGATACATTGAAGAAACTCAAGTTTAAAACACCACCATCTGACCCCATAGTTATAACCGCCAAGTGCACTAGGGTAATGCTGGGCGACAGGATGATCGACAGAGCAAAGGGTATTGCAGGGATCGATAATGAACTCCTGGAAGCTTGGGAGGTCCCCAAGTTCACCTGGGTAAACGGAGTTCCGGGCTGTGGCAAGACAACATGGATAGTCCGGAACTTCGACCAGAGGAACGATGTGGCCATAACAACAACCACG